>PVKW010040620.1:0-18373 GCA_004027895.1 Orientallactaga bullata | reverse complement strand
AGAAAACTCATAAGCCAAGCCTCTTAGTTCAATACAGTCTGCACTTAGCATTCTCAAACTCTCATCAGAATAGTCCATAAAACTTGGCTTACCACTCCAGAAGGCATCTTCAGTTGCAAGCACCAAGTCCATGCCCATTCCTCCAAAACAAAAGTTCCAAAAGACGAATATCCACACGGTCAGGTTCATCTCACCCCACTCCTGGTACCACTTTACTGTAGCAGATAGCTTCAGGTTCACTGAGACGAACTTCCAGACCAGGCACAGTTATGGAGGAAGGGATATTATTTATTGAAGCTTACAGATCCAGGGGAAGTTCCATAAAGGCAGGAAAAGCAGCTTGCTCTTCACAGGGCCAAACAGAGAGAGAGAAAGCCAACCAGCCACCACAGCACACAGAGCAAAACTACTGCCAAGAGGTCACACAGCACACTTCAGGAACTCCTGCTAGGCACATTTGCATATCTTTACAATGGAATCTCAAACCCACACCATTAACACCTTAAGACCGGCCCCCAGTGACATTGCCTCTAGCAAGATGATTGCAGATGCAAACTATAACTAGTAAAACACTGAATATATTGGGGGACATATATTCAAACTACCACAGGTGGCACTCTCACTCACACATGAGATCTTTGAGGGCACACTCTGGAGTCACCTGTGGGAAGATGCTGGACCACATGCACAGATGTGGGGAGGAGCCAGCACTGCCCGTGTCCTGGGCAACCCTTGTTCCCTCCTCTCCAAGGGAAAGAAGAAACTGCCGCTTTTGTGATGTCCAGAAAAATAGGCACAAATAGCTCAGCCCTGCCTTACACAATGCCCTGGCAGCCACAGGAAACAGATTAATGCTCCAGGCTGCTTCTTCAAACTGCCTTAGCCAAAACTCCTTTCCCTCACATCTTCTTAGATTGGCCTGTGTGAACCCAGCAGTGGGTTTGGAGATCTTGAAGTGTCCAAACATTAAAGACATGTGGGAGTGTTGCTGGTGCTGCCTCTCCAGAGTCCCTCTGTGTGCCTCACATCCCAAGTCTGCAAAAGGCCTCAAGAAGATTATTTACTGGGGAAAGCCGCTCTTCTCTGGGACTTCAAGTACACCATCCCTTTCACCTCTGGAGAACGCTAAAGCTGTAAGAATAGGATTCTTAAAATATACCTAGATTTTTCAGTTGGGTGACCTGTCATGAACTACACATCCTACGGAGAACCAGACGTTACACACCATGTCAAGTGCCTTCTCTGGCAAGAACATAGTTTCAAAAAGGTCTACCACACTCTTTAGGCCAGGTCCACACAGCCCTTCTCTATAATCACACCCAGGTTCTATTGGACCTCTGTCCAACAGGCCAAGCAAGGAGTCCCAAGCATCCTTCTCCCATCTTGCAAACTGAACTATCATGTGTTCTGATACTCCAGATTGGTTCTATACATTGTCCCAATAGGGCTGCCCCTAGGCAGGGCTGGAATGTGGCAGCTGTCTCTTCTGGCTTACATTAGTGTGTGTGTGTATAAATTTTAAATTTTTATTTTTAAAATTTCTATTTTTTTAGTTTTTTGAGGTAGGGTCTCACTCTAGCCCAGGCCGACCTGGAATTTACTATGTAGTCTCAGCGTTGCCTTGGACTCATGGCGATCCTACCTCTGCCTCCCAAATGCTGGGATTAAAGGCATGCACCACCACGCCTGGCACACATTGGTATATTGAACCAACTCATCAATAGAGCAGACCTGGGGTTTTCCCCTTACAGCATCTGGCACATGTCCCCTTATGTAGCATCAAGCTTATATCCTCATCTTCAAATTGCTCCCCCAGTGTATTCACTGTGGATTGTGTTGTGTGCGGTGGTACCACAGGATTCCTGTTTAACTGGTCTTTGATCAGTGCACTCTGGTCTTGTCTAGAATTTGGATCCTGGGTGAGGTAAACTTTCCATCATGGTGGTGCCACACACTGCTTTCCTGATTGGCTGTGCACCTGTTCTAACCCTCAGAACACAGGGTCTGTCAGCCTGGCCATAACCCCTTCAGTGGCACACCACCACTCTTCTCCAGCCTTTTTTTTCTTTCTGAGACAGGATCAAATGTAGCCCAGGCTGGCTTCAAGCTCTTTGTAGCAGAGGATGACCTTGAACTCCTGATCCTCTTTGCAAGTATTGAAATTGCAGGCATGTTACCACACCTGATTCACTCAATTCCTCCGGCACCTTCCAGACTGGGTCATCCATATGTTTGGATGAGTTCTTTGCAAGCAGAAATAGTATTCCCCTGTGCAGGCTGGGCTGACAGCTGACTCTGTTCATCCATGTGGAAACCAGGAGGGGAGGTGGGCTCACAATGACCAACATGAGGTGTGGGCTCTGCAGGAAGGGTGGCTACTCGTTTTCAGTCAGGGGACAGGGCTTCTTCATGGGACTGTAAAGGACTGAGGTTCTGTCCTCATCCCAGAACCGACCTCCTTGTCCCCTGATGAAGCTCGTGACGCCTGCTGAGGGTACACCATTGTCTCCTTGGCAATGCTGCCTCTCGTCCACAAGCAAGTCTGGGGCCATCAGGATGCTCTACCTCATGGAACAGGCCAGCTGGAAGGGGTGGCGGTTTGCTGTTCACCCAGCCTAGTGGAACCCCAGTTTGAGGAAAATGTAACCCAACTGAGTCTCACACACATGAAGCCCTTGGTCATTCGTGTGTCCCACAGTGATCCACTGAAAGCAGACCCCAGATTAGACATCCTGTCAAGCTTCTTCCAATTTAAGGGCACATTTGCATCACCAACGCGAGCCTTTCCTCACAGGCAAACCAGCAGGGCCAGGGCAGAAGAAAGAGCTAATTTCTGCCCTGTCAGGAGTGCTGGGTGTCACAGAACCTGTAGAAATGCTAAATGGGAAGTAAGACGATGCTCTAAACAGGGCGGTGGCTTCCTGATAAAGCCTTACTCCAACTGCTTCTTTGCATAGCAGCAAGCTTGTCCATGCCAGGAGTTGGTGCCCACACTGAGGCCTCTGCAAGTGATCCTTGAGGGCCATGGCTCACACTATGGTCTTTCCATAAGGTGATAATTTCCCAACCCCTCACCCTCTTGGACTAACTGAAATGCAACTCAAAAATGTCATGGGGCCAGATGTGGTGGCAAAGCCGTTAATCCCAGCACTCAGGGTGCAGAGGTGGGAGGAACACCGTGAGTTTGAGGCCACCCGGAGAATACAGAGTGAATTCCAGGTCAGCCTGAGCTAGAGTGAGATGCTACCTTGAAAAACAAAACAAAAAAAAGCCATGAGTGGCCGGGCGTGGTGGCACACACCTTTAATCCCACTACTCAGGAGGCAGAAGTAGGAGGATTGCCATGAGTTCAAGGCCATCCCGAGACTACATAGTGAATTCCAGGTCAGCCTGGGTTATATCGAGATCCTACCTCGAAAAACAACAACAACAACAAAAAGCCATGGATGGAATGCTCTACTTCATGAATCAGCTCCTTCCTTCCCTGCCACTCTTTAAGAATGATAATAGCTTTGTTTCCCCTGGAAAAGCAAAGAAAGACTCCTATATGTGGAGACTTAATTCCACCAGTCTGCACTGTGAGTAGACTGCCTTCCCCTCTGTCCCCAGAGAATGAAGGCTGGCTGATAATCAAATGACAACATCCCTCAAGCAGCCTTCCTAGTGCTGATAAAACATGAAATATTATGAAACATCAGGGAGGGGTCATAAAACACTAAGCAATTTCAAAACTAGAGGAACACGCCCGTAAACCCCAGCACTTGGGGAGTAGAGGCAGGACAATGAAAAATTTCAAAGCCATTCTCAGCTATATAATGAGCTTGAAGCCATCAGGCAGCATGAGACCTGGCCCTCTTCCACAAGAAAAAATAATACTAAGAAAGATTGGAGACCAAAGTGGCTGCAAAGCTTCTAACCTTGGAAGGGTCACCTGAATCTTCTGGTTGGCAGAACCTTGAAAGGCTCGCCAAGCAGGCAGCCAGGAGCCCTGGGCCTACTCCTGTGACGGAGGCCTCCTCATTTCTGCCCTGGAGAATGTAAGCACAAGGGAGGTTGAAAGCTCTATGAGAAATAAGAATTCACAACATACTCATCATAAGCCATTTCCTTTAAACTACTTTCTGCAAGGTGTTCATTTCTCTGTTTTAGAGACAGTCTTGTTCTTTAGGCCCAGGCAGTCCTCAAACTAAATCCTCCCATCCCTTGTTTAAAGACAATAGGTGTGCACCACCACACCCAGCTTCTGCAAGGTCTCTTGCTCTTTTACTTGTGGCCTGGAACTCATGAACTCATGGCGATCCTCCTACCTCTGCCTCCCAAGTGCTGGGATTAAAGGAGTGCGCCACCACGCTCAGCTTCTTTTACTTTTTAAAAAAAATATGTAATTTTTATTTATTTGAGAGACAGAAAGAGGTAGAGAGAATGGGTGTGCCAGGGCCTCCAGCCACTGCAAATGAACTCCTGACACATGTGCCACCTTCTATATCTGGCTTATGTGAGAATGGAACCCGGGTTCTTTGGCTTTGCAGGCAAACACCTTAACCGCTAAGCCCTCTCTCCAGCCCTCAGCAAGGTTTTCAGTTCAGCGTAGGCGATCACTATCTTGTACCTGCTGATGGGATGCTCCTCAGGGCAGACCCCGACCTCCTTGACAGCAAACTGCCAAGCCAATGGCGTCATGGTGTAGAACTGAAGACGCTAATGACATCAAACCAGACCAGAAAATAGACTTTAATTTTGTATGTACAAATGTTGCTTTAAATTTATAACAATTCAGAACAATATTTACAAACCAGTTTCAATGGAAAAGTGAAATACAATCAATTCCCAGAGCAGGGCTGACAAGTTGGTCATCCCAGGAACCCGACTTTCGGCCTCTTTGGCCCCAGGCTTTCTTCTTTGTTCAGAAGGCTCTGCAAGGATGCATGTAGCACCTTGCCCACTCGCTTGCTGCTCTGCAGTATGGGATAACAGGAAAGAGCTGGTGAGGCACACACTGCCCAGAAGTCCCCATCCCCCAGCCAGCCAGCCCAACACTGACACATCCTGCTTGCCCCCCAGGACTTTCTAAAGTTTTGTTTGTTTGTTTGTTTGTTTGTTTGTTTGTTTGTTTGAGGTAGGGTCTTGCTCTGGCTCAGGTTAACCTGGAATTCACTATGTAGTCTCAGGGCGGCCTTGAACTCATGGTGACCCTCCTACCTCTGCCTCCCAGTTGCTGGGATTAAAGGTGTGCGCCACCATGCCCAGCCCTAAACAGTTTTTAATTTTGTGGCACTGAGGATGGAACCGAGCCTCATACATGCTAGGCAAGCATGCTACACCCCAGCCCGTTAGCTGATTTTTTCTATTTAATTTTTAGAGGACTTTCAAAAAACTTTTTTTACATATCTGTAAGCACAGAGAAAGAGAGAATATGAGAATGGGTGTGCAAGAGCAGATGAATTCCAGACACATGTGCCACTTTGTACATCTGTCTTTACACAGGTACTGGGGAATCAAACCTGGGCTGTCAGGTTTTTTAAATTTTTTTTTTATTTTTTATTATTTTTTTGGAGAGACACACACACACACACACAGAGAGAGAGGAAGACAGAGATGGGCACGCCAGCAGCCTCTCAGCTGCTGCGAACGAAATCCAGATGTGTGCGTGCCCTTGTGGTCAAGTGCGGCATTGCGCCCTTGCGTCACTGCATCTGGCTAAACGTGGGACCTGGAGATTGGAACCGCTGGAGATTGGAACCAGTGTTCTTAGGCTTAGGAGGCAGGCGCCTTAACCCCTAAGCCATCTCTCCAGGGCTGTCAGGTTTTGTAATCAAGTGCCTTTAACTGCTGAGCCATGTCCCCTACCTAAGAGGCCACCCCCCTCCCCCACTGAAGTAAGGTCTTGCTCTAGCCCAGGCTGATGACTTGGAATTAGTCTCAGGGTGGCCTAGAACTCACAGTAGTCCTCCTACCTCTGTCTCCCAAGTGCTGGGATTAAAGGCATTTGCCACCACGGCCGGTCTGAGGGGATTTTTTTGTTGTTGTTTTTTGGTTTTGCAAGGTAGAGTCTCACTCTGGTCCAGGCTGACCTGGAATTCACTATGTAGTCTCAGGGTAGCCTCGAACTCATGGAGATCCTCCTACCTCTGCCTCCTGAGTGCTAAGATTAAAGGCATGTGCCACCACGCCCAGCTCCTGAGGGGACTTTTTTAATAAAAAAAAAAAAAAATTATTTTGGGGGCTGGAGATATGGCTTAGCGGTTAAGGCGCTTGCTTGCAAAGCCAAAGGACCTAGATTTGATTCCCCAGAACCCACGTAAGCCATGCACAAGGGGACGCATGCATTTGGAGTTTGTTTGCAGTGGCTGGAAGCCCTGGTGTGCCCATTCTCTCTCTCTCTCCCTCTCTTAAATAAATAAATAAATAAACAAACAAATAAATAAATTTATTTATTTATTTATTTAGTTTTGAGGTAGGGCCTCACTGTATCCCAGGCTGACCTGGAACACACTCCGTAGTTCCAAGCTGGCCTTAAAATCCTCCCACCTCTGCCTCCTGAGTGCTGCAATTAAAGGTGTGAAAATGAATGGGTGTATCACAGCCTCTTGACACTGCAAATGAACTCTAGATGCATGTACCACTCTGTGCATCTGGGTACTGGGGAATCAAACTTGGGTCATCAGGCTTAGCAAGCAAGTGCTTGTAACCACTGAGCCGTATCTCCAGCCCAGGAGGACTTTTAATTAAAACAAAAACAAACTATAACCCCTAACAACATGGTTACATTTTAGGAAAACCTCGATAAGCACACACAAAAGAAGGTGCTAGCAGCCAGGAAGTAAGAAAGGCTGCCTGACTATCAGTGTTCCTATTACCATCACCAGCAGCCATGCTATCAACCAAACCCAGGCCTGGCCACACCACTGTCTTGTACTGAGAGGGCACACCACTGTCTTGTACTGAAAGGATACAGGGAGACCAGAGAGAATTCAGAGGTGGCCAAAGTCAGACCTTGGATGGGGTCTTTGGTGTTATTGCCATGCAGACAGGTTAACAGCATTGGCGTGTTGGAACACTGACACATCAGATCAGACAACTCATACATTTAGTCATCATCCCCCACACAGATAGACTCAAAGAGACTTTAGATTTACATGTAGAATATGTCTAAATCACATCCTCACATTAGTATATCTGACTCCAGACTCATGAATAATTTTAAGAATACAATGAACCAGCTTCAACTCTTCCCACAAGCCTTCCATAGTCCCTCGGCACTGTGGCTGGCACTCTTGCTGGATCCAGTCTTAGTGTCAGAGAAAGATAACAGTCCTAGACTGCAGTCCGAACCTGCCTAGATAAGGTGAGTCATGACCTATGTGTCTGCCTCAAGTACCACCACCCCTGCTAGCCTCCATCAAACACTCTAAAACTGAAGAATCGAGCAGGGTGTAGTGGCGCACGCCTTTAATCCCAGCACTGGGGAGGCAGAGGTAGGAGGATTGCCATGAGTTTGAGGCCACCCTGAGACTACAGAGTGAATTCCAGGTCAGCCTGAGCTAGAGTAAGATCCTGCCTCGAAAAAAACAAAAAACTGAAGAATCTGGGAGCCACCCTTCAGTACTGGTCCCACCTTTATTCTCCCTGTGACGGACAAGAGTTCAAGTCCCTCGTCTTGTCGTTGTGGACTTACAAGTAGTCCTTTACCTGACCACATCCACTATTCCCATAGCGAACATCAGCCACTTGGAATCAGAGATGAAGGAGGCTTGCTGGATGGGAGGCAGTCACTGGCAGGGTCTTCCTCCAGCCTAGAGCCCCTCCTTCCTGGGTTAGGTCAGTTGATATCAGCCCACCCACTGCTGTGTGAGCTCAAGCGTGGGGGTCAGGGTGTGAATGAGGACTCCCACAGGTGACAAGTTTGAAGCCGCTTCCCAGCCAGGGCCCAGCCCTTGCTCAGCATCACAGCCTTACCTCCATCATCTCAAAGATGCTCTCAGGGTCCAGGCTGCCCTTCCCCACTTTCCTCATGCATGTCACAACTCCCTTGCTGGTCACTGACAGCAGCAAGCTGGCCAAGGAGCAGGCCTCTTCCTGAAGAGTGGCGTCCACCACGTGCCGACAGCCTATCTGCAAGGTCAGAGTAGCACAGCACACATGTGGACAAAGCATCTCAGATTCCCCTCTAGGTCTGAACTGCTAGACAAAGGTGGGACAGGACCCAAACACAATCTTAGTTTAGATTCTGTTCACCTCTGTTTCAGGTCACTATGATGAAATGGACCAGGGGGAGCAGGAGGCACAGCCCATCGAGACAGAAGCCACTAGGCTTTCAACAACGGCCATGTGACAGCTCACTCACTACAATGATGAATACAGATGGCCATGCTTAGAGATGAGCTCAAGATGAACTCAGCACAGGAGTTCTGCCCAGTCCCGACAACCTGTGAGCATTTTCCCACACTCCAGGTGACCACGTGCTTTCAGTGTAATTAAATCTGATCCATCCTGCCTCATTTCTTTGGTGTTTATTGTTACTGCTGCTGTCCTGTTTTTTTTTTTGTTGTTGTTTGTTTGTTTTCCCAAGGGAGGGTCTCGCTCTAGCCCAGGCTGATCTAGAATTCACTATGTAGTCTCCGGCTGGCCTCTAATTCACAGTAATCCTCCTACCTCTGCCTCCACAGTGCTAGGATTAAAGGTGTGCTGTTCTGTTTTTGAGATAGGGTCCTGCTATGGAGTCCTAGATGGCATGCCGTCTTAATTGGCCAGCCACTCAATATGTTACCCATGCTGGCATCTAACTTGCAGCAACCTTCCTGCCTCCATCCCCCGAGGGCTGGGATTGCATGCATGAGCCACCATGCTTGGCTCAGCTTCATTTTTATATAACAAGTCCCATGTGTAATCAGCCACAATGCCAGTTAACACAGCCTGGGGCCATGCCAGTTACACAGCAGCACCCAGACACCAGGTCTACAGCCTCTGGACTCTGAATACTTACATCTAGGACCAACCCCAACTCCTCATATCATAGATATAGACATCGGGGCCCACAGAAGGCCAGTGTTTGCCACCCTTCCAGTACTCAGCCACCCGAGACCCCAGAGGCCAGGGAGTTAAATGAAATACACATACAGGGTATTGCAGTATAGTGAAGGGTCTGAAGAAGGTGTAACAGCCCAACCACAGGCCCACTCCAGTGTTCCTAGAACTCCGTCAAGTCCTCTCACCAATA
Source organism: Orientallactaga bullata (assembly GCA_004027895.1). NCBI lineage: Eukaryota > Metazoa > Chordata > Mammalia > Rodentia > Dipodidae > Orientallactaga > Orientallactaga bullata. The sequence goes on along the minus strand of PVKW010040620.1, from coordinate 9,156 downwards.
GGAAAAGAGCTAATGGTGATAATGGTTTCCAATACAACTAAATTATGAATTTGGGCTAAAGCTGCTTCTCTATGGTTTACACAACTATTACTTCTTACCCTCTAAGGTTGGAGGAAACCCACCTCTTGGGGAAGACAAAGACCCTAAAAGACATGCTCACACACCTTGCACAGAGTAACGATGCAGGGGACATGCTCCACACTGAGTCGGATGCAGTCATAGGGGTCATCAGACAGCTCAATGTCCTTCGACCCCTCTTCATCCTCCAGCACACGGACCCTTGGTATTCTGGAAGCAGAAGCATGATTAAAATTTCCACTTACTAAGCCGGGCGTGGTGGCACACGCCTTTAATCCCAGCACTCGGGAAGCAGAGGTAGGAGGATTGCTGAGAGTTCAAGGCCACCCTGAGACTACATAGTGAATTCTAGGTTAGCCTGGGCTAGAGCGAGACCCTACCTTGGAAAAAAAAAAAACAAAAACAAATTCCACTTTCTGGGATGAGGAAAAGAACCTCTTTTTCTTGAGGCTGAGAATCCTAGTCAAGTCCAGGTGTTACAAGTCACAGCATGTCCACCTTGGTACCATCCTCATTCCATCACCTGTCCAAAGCGTGGTTGGAGCTGCTTTGTCAGGGCCCCAGGGTATAGGTAATATCCTTTTTGTCCAAGACAGTAAGTATTTTGAATATAGGTTGGTATGTCAAAAAATAAGCTTGTAGCTGGCATGGTGGCACATGCCTTCAATCCCAGCATTCTGGGAGGCAGAAGTATAATTAAAGGCCAGCCTGAGACTACATAGTGAATTCCAGGTCAGCCGGTGCTAGAGCAAGACCCTACTTTGAAAAATAAAAAATAAAAAACAAAAAACAAACAAAAACCCTTGTGTATATATATACACACACCTGCACACATATAGGATTGATTTTCCTGACCCTCTGTCCATATGGATGGGCAGAAAGCTAGGGAATATCCTTGGATGGCATCTAGAGGACCCTGGTGCACAAAAGGTCTCTGAATATGAGGGGACTCCAATGCTTCCTTCTCAGAGCCATTCCCTGCTGCTGGGAGGAGACTGACACCTGTGCTGACAGCTGGTTTCACATGCTGACTCCTACCTTGCCCAGTGTTCCCTCCTGAGTCAAACGGCTTCACTTGACTTCCTGGCACCTGTTTTCATTTGGTCTGTAGTCTACATCCAGGCAATTGTTACATTGTCCATAATATGAACACTAAAAAATTAGACTTTAGAATTATCAAAAACATTACACACCCCCCTAAGAGGATGATGTTCAGACTGCATTCAGTAAATGCTTCCATTAGCAAGCCTGTGAATGTACTGCTGTGGGCATTTTCATCCCTGACGTTGGGAGACTAGGTTTGTACAACTTCTCACCACGAAGAAGACGGGATCAGTGTCCTAGAATAACCTGCTGGCTCACTCTTTCAATTATAAGGTTTTAATTATTTCGGAGGGGGGGGGGTTGAGGGTCTCATTCTAGCCTAGGCTGACCTAGAACTCACTCTGTAGTCCCAGACTGACCTTAAACTCAGAGATCCTCCTACCTCTGCCTCTGGAGTGCTGAGATTAAAGGCATGCGCCACCATGCCCAGCTAAAATTTTTCTTATCTTTTTTAAAAAAATATTTTATTACTTATTTGAGTGAGAGAGATACAGAAATAGACAGGTAGAGAGAGAGTAAAAACAGGCATGCCAGGGCCTCCAGCCACTGCAAACAAACTCCAGATGCATGTGCCACCTTGTGCATCTGGCTTACATGGGTCCTGGAGAATCAAGCCTCGAACTGGGGTCCTTAGGCTTCACAGGCAAGCGCTTAACCGCTAAGCCATCTCTCCAGCCCCCAATTTTTCTTATCTTTATGCCTCTGTGTATGATGTGTGTAGGTATGCACGTGGAGGTGAGAGGACAACCTTAGGAGTCAGTCCTCACTTTCCACCTTGTTTGAGGCAGGATCTCTAGTTGTTTGCCACTTTGTACACTAGGCTAGCTCGCCCATGAGCTTGGGGGGACTCTCCTGTCTCCACCTGCCATCTCACTGGGATTACATCATGCACAATTGCACTCAGCTTTCCATGGGGTCTAGTGATTCCAGCTCAGTTTCTCACACTTGCATGGCAAGCACTTTACCCACTGAGCCATCTCCCCAGCTCCCAATTATAACATTTATTTATTTATTTATTCATTTATCTTTGAGGCAGGATCTCACTCTAGCTCTGGCTGGCTTTGAACTCATGGTGATCCTCCTACCTCAGTTCCCAAGTGCTAAGATTAAAGGCATGGACCACCACACCTGGTCTACTTAAGTATTTTTAAATATCTTTCTATTGCATGTTTATGTACACCAAGACCCCTTGCCACAATAAATGAATACCAGATACATGCACAACTTTTCTGTCTGGCTTTATGTGGGTACTGGGGAACTGAACTCAAACTGGCAGGTTTTGCAAGCAAGCACCTTTAACCACTGAGCCATTTCCCAGCTCAAATTATGCTTTTTTTTTGAGGCAAGCCCAATAGACTGGCTCTCTTTTTTTTATATGAGAGAGCAAGTTGTGTGTGTGTGTGTGTGTGTGTGTGTGTATGAGAGAGACAGAGAGGGAGAGAGAGAGAGACAGAGAGGGAGAGAACTGGTGCACCAGGGTCTCAGCCACTACAATCAAACTCCAGATGTATGCAAATCCCTTGTGCACAAGTACAACCTTGTGTGCTTGCATCACCATGTGTCTGGCTCACATGGGACCTGGAGAGTCGAACGAACATGAGTTCTTAGGCTTTGCAGGCAAGTGCCTTGACCACTAAGCCATCTCTCTAGCCCTCAAATTATATGTTTTAAGCTGTCATTTTACCCCAGAACCCCCTCATTGCCTTAATACAAACTCTCTCCCATGAAATCAGCACCCCTACCCACACATTTACTCAAGAGCTACAAATCTACTCAAAGTAGTGGTACAGGGTTGGGAGATGGCTCAGTGGTTAAAGGCACTTGCTTGCAAAACCTGATATCCTGGGTTCAACTCCCCAGCAAGAAGCAACAATGGTGCATGCATCTGGAGTTTGTTTGCAGTGGCAAGAGGCCCTGGCATACCCATTTCTGCCCCCTCTCAGCCAACAAATAAAATAAAAATGTTTTTAAAAGAAATAAGCTGGGTGTGGTGGTGCCTGCCTTTAATCCCAGCACTTGGGAGGCAGAGGTAGGAGGACTGCTGTAAGTTCAAGTCCACTCTAAGACTACTTAGTGAATTCTAGATCAGCTTGCGCTAAAGTGAAAGCCTACCTCAAAAAACCAAACCAAAAAAAAAAAAAAAAAGTAGTAATTGGTGCATAGGAAGAAGATAGGCTTTTTAATCAAAGAATAAAAGAGGGGCTGGGGAGATGGCTCAGCAGTTATAGGTGTTTGCTTGCAAAGCCTACCAGCCCAGGATCATTTCCCCAGCCACCATGTAAAGTTGGATGGTTATTCATTTGCAGTAGCAAGAGAACCTGGCACACCTCCTGACATGTATATAAATAAATCTTTTTTAAGAAAGAATAAAGGAAAAGTCAGCACATCATGCTTAGCACCTGCATGCTCTACACAGCCTGTCTGGAAAAGGAAACCACAATGGCAGACCAGTGCTCTTCACCAGTCAGCAAGCTGCCTCCCCTAAATAACATGTGCATAACAGAGGAATGTGTGAGCATCTTCTGTGTGCTAGACCCTGTGGGTGCAGCCAAGACAGAAGATGAAAAAATTACCAGAGTCAGCCCTATAGCAGGTGGGCAGGTGTCTGAGGGTCTTTTTGCTTCTCTGTAGCTTTCTAACACTGTCTACATGGTACGTGTTTACTTATGAAACAAAAATACAAAAATAAATGATTCTATTTAGTTTTAGGTTAGAAAATCTTTTTTCAGGAGTTTAACACCAGGTATCACCCTGTCAACGCTGAAACGTGTGTTACGGCACTGAGCACTGAGCTTCTCAGGGTTCCATTCTGGTTCCCCCGAGACTTACCTTGTGTTGAAGAGAGCAGCCTTCACAGCAATGGAGATAGCATCAAACAAATTCCCACCACATTCCAGGAGCTAAGGAAGACAGGAATTGGAAGGGGAAGAAAAAGGAAGTGTTACTTGTTACTCTATTAACCTAGAAAGGTAAGAACTGGGCATGGTGCCCATGTCTATAATCCCAGCACTCAGGAGGCTGAGGCAGGAGGATTGCCATGAGATCAAGTTTGGCTGCATATAAATTCCAGTCCAGCGTGGGCTACCTACTTAACTAAGTAAAGATCAGAACACAGAGCTGCTCTCCTGGCCAGCTGTGCTGAGAGCCCTGACCACAGTGCTGACACACAAGCGAGGTCACGCAGCTGGCCTGCCACAGTGAGGCTGTTCCCATGGGCCTCACAGCTGGGCCATACCGAGGCAGGGACCGACAACCTCCACCTTGCCCCAGGCAACATTCAACATTTGCCGTCTGGAAGGGTCAGGGTCACTGACGTTGCCATGGCCATTAGTGCAGGCACATGAATTGCCAGATAAGTGTGGATGCCTCTGCAGCCAGCCCAGGAACCTTTGTGCTAGAGCAGACCCAGAGAGCACCTTCAACTCACAAGAAAGGTGAGAACAAAGAGACTGTCTCTCTCGTGTGGCAGCAAGGTGGCAGCTCTGAGCAGAGCTCCTGCCACTGTCCTGTACCTTCAACATTCAAGCTTATCACCAAGACATGGAAGCAAGAGAGTAAAATGCTAAGATAAACCCCCAGTGTTTGGAGGGGTCTGCCTTCCTGAAGCAGGCTATGTGGGTCTGACCCTCACTTTGCCACGCGCTGGCTATGTCCTCTGAGCTTTGCTTGCCCCCTCAGTGAAGCAAAGCCACGCTATGACCCCCAAAGCCAAAATGAGACCACATCCTTAACCTTCAAACTCCTGAACCCACAAGTTCAACCCTTCCTCACCTTGCAGGACAAGCCCAGTCTAGCAGAACCTTTTGTTAAACATACCAATAGAAGCTGGGCGTGGTGGCGCACACCTTTAATCCCAGCACTCTGGAGGAAGAGGTAAGAGGATCGCCATGAGTTTGAGGCCACCCTGAGACTACACAGTTAATTCCAGGTCAGGCTGGGCCAGAGGGAGACCCTACCTCAAAAAACCAGAAAAAAAAAAAAAAAGGAAAAAAAAGACCATACCAATAGAACCAAAACCATCAGGAAGCCCTAGAGCAGCCAGAGGACTGTCTGCTAAGCCTGGGATGAGCAGAGGGGACCTAGGCAGAGCATGTCGGAGGGGAAAAATACCCCCCAACACACACATCCACATACACACACACGTAGGGATGGAGCAAAGCTGAAGGAGAAGGCCCATTTGGTCACCAGCAGCCCCAGCACACATTTCAGATGCATAAATCCTAAACTGCTTCCTTTAGGGGAACAGTACCATTATTCTGTAGGCATCTGTGGCTGAAGAGCTACTTTCACAATAAACTGCTTAGAGATCCAGTCCACCAAGTGGGAAATACATCTTCACACAAAACCTGCTTCCCTGGGAATTCCCTCACTGGTCTCACAGACACGCAGGCTCAGGACCTCCTCCATTTATATGGGCAGCTGCAGGGTGCTGTGAGAAACCTACACTCACCCCTTCTTTCCCACACCCAAGGCCATGTCCACATGCTGGGTCTCGTGACCATTTCCATGGTCAATCTCCCCAAACAAGGTTCCCATGTTTTGTCTATGAAGCAAATCTAACAGTCATCCCACCTGGGTGAAGAGAAGCCATTGAAGTTAGGACTATAGAGAGCAGAGTGAAGCTCCCATGTTAAATCATGCTACTTTCATAAAATAATCCAACTGGGGAGAACCTGCCCCTGGAAATCATGGATCATGCTACTGTAATGGATTTCAAGTCAATACGTCTGAAGCAAAAGGATGAAGACATGGAAGAGCACCCCGCAAATACCTGTTTCCCATGGGCTCTGTCTAAAGACTCCTCAGACCAACCTGCACCTCAGGAGATACACTTCCATAATCACACACATACACAAAAAAGGAAGTCTAAACAGCCTATCACCTTAATAATACAATTTCTTTTCTCTCTTTCTTTCTTTTTTTCAGTTTTTCAAGGTAGGATCTAATTCTAGCCCAGGCTAACCTAGAATTCACTATATAGTCTCAGGGTGGCCTTGAATTCACAGTGATCTTCCTAACTCTGCCTCCCAAGTGCTGGGATTAAGGGTGTAAGCCACCATGCCTGGTTTTGTGTTCATAAAAAGCTTTTTGAGGATGACAACAACCTTTACCTCTCTAAGTCTCTTTCCTCACTGACACATGGAAACTAGGCAGTGTCTGCGCTCACAATGCTTCTAAGCTTTACATGCAAATGCATGACAAGTTTACTGTCATCCCACACTGAAAGTGCCAACTTGCTAAACTCTGCCCATCACTACCTGGCAGCACCTAGAGGGCTCCTTGTTTTTAATTCCCCAATAATCCATGAGATTAATTTCAGATATAATTATGCTATAACTACAACTCTGTTATAGAAAGACATCATGTGTACACACACAGACACACATACATGCAGCAAGATGACTCACCAGCACGTCCACATAGAGGATCCAGCAATGCTCCCGAGGACTGATGCAGAGGGCCTGCAGGTCAATGCTGCTCTTGTTGTTAAATATCCGGTACAGGGTGTTGGCGATCTCTGTGCCAAGGTCATCACCTCCTCGCCCTTCAAATTCCGGGGTAGCATTGGCTGAACTACATGGGATGATAACAGAAAGGCTGAGTGGGCCTCTGCTAAAGCACACAGCAGAGGACAGGGCTTCTTTCCAAGGAATGCTGGAAGAGCGCGCGCGCATGCACGCACACACACAATCACCCAAGCCTGGGAACCTAGCTCAGTGGAAGAGCACAGGCCCAGCATACATGAGGCCTTGGGTTCATCCCCAGCATGGCAACAAGAAAAATAGGTTAAGTCCTAAAGTGAGGCCTATAGGAATATGCAGCGTTTCAGCCCAGCCTTGGAGCCTATCCCTGTCAAAGGGTGAGATGTTTGTAGCCAGAGAAATGAGAAAGTGATGGTAATATGAACCTCCCTCATAATAAACCCTTTCTAATCTTCAGAGTATCATAAACTCTTCTCTGACTAGCCCAGGAAGCTGGGAGGGCCACAGACTGCCCAGAATGGCTAACAGAGCAAGGGCTCACACTGTGCACACTGGCCCTGATTTACAACAGTGTCAGTACAATACCCTTCTCAAACAATTTATAAGATATGTATCAGAGTACATCAGAGGCAATACCTTTAGGCTATCACTGTATTGAAAACAAGAAAAATGAATAAAAAAGAAATAGTCCTGGCCAATTAACTATCAAGTTGTCCCCTTTACTTAATTTGATTGTGTGTGTGTGTGTACACACGCATCTATGCATGTTCTTATGTGTACAGGTGTGGGTGGAAGCCGGAAGTCAACATCAGGTGCCTGCCTCAGTTGTGCATCCACCTCCTTGAGACAGGGTCTCAGACAGAGAGGTGGGGGCCAGTCAATCATTACCAAGTGTGATAGGGGCCATAACTTGAAGGGAGCCATAGTGGCAGGGAGAGTTGCAGGAAAAGCAAAACCTGTTTGGCAGCCCAGGCAGGCCTGCTCCATGCAGTTAATGTGGAAAGAAACCTCAGCGATGTGGACTCAGAGGGCGTCACAGGGCTCTGATGGGTGTGTAACTGCTTCTCCTGCCACCTGGTCTTTGCTTATCCCCATTAGCCAGCAGAACCCTAATTAAAGAGCTTGGAGAAACTTCCTCACTGTCTTAGCAACATGACTGTTCCCAAACTGCAACTGCGAAACTCAAGCACAGTGTGAAAAGCAGCTCAATGACAGAAATGGTCAAGCACAGGACAAGGGCAGGGCTGGGGAGACGGTTCAGTGGATAAAGTCCTTGCCATGCCAGCAGGAGTACCTGAGTCTTGGTCCCCAGACTCCTTTTAAAAGGCACACGCTATAGCATGAGCATCTGTAATCCCAGCACAGCAAGGAGACGGAGACAGAATTTTCTGAAGGCCAGCTAGCGGGCAAGGACAGTGGCAAACAACTAGAGATACTTCCTCAAAGAAGGCAGAAGGCAAGAAGCAACACTCAAGTTGTCCTTTGACCTCTACCTGCAGACCATGGCACATGCACACCTGCACACATACCAGGATCCATGTTTGTTTTTTTAAATATAGTTTTTATATATATATAAATATATATATAAATGTATGTATTTGGTTTTTCAAGGTAGGGTCTCACTCTAGCCCAGGCTCACTTGGAATTAACTATGTAGTCTCACGGTGGCCTTGAACTCATGATGATCCTCCTACCTCTGCTTCCTAAGTGTGTATGCCACCACACCCGGCTTAAAAATGTTTTTATTTGCAAGCAGAGACAATCCAAGAGAGAAAGAGGGAGAAAGAATGAAAGAATGGGCATCTAGCCACTGCAAATGACCTCCAGATGCATGTGCCCCTTCATGCATCTGGCTTTACATGGATATTGGGGAATTGAACCCAGGTCACTAGGCTTTGCAGGCAAGCACTTTAATTGCTGAGCCATCTCTCCAGCCCCCAGGATCCAAGTTTTTACTTTGAACAGCCAGTAAAACACACATGATGCTCACTTAGACACCAAGCAATCAATGTCAATTCCCATGTTCTAAGTGCCAAAAGACACACCAACACAGATCTGTGCCCACAAATCCAGTCAAGTTGCTTGCTGTCCCTAAATACAGTGGGCGCATCTCCAGAGTGTCTCAGTGTTCAAGGTAAAGCATTCATACCTACAGCTGTTCCCACCTTCCTAGTCTAGCTGCCTACACTCACCTACTCACAAGGCCATGCCCTATTGCTTGAGACCAGGCTAAAGTGGAAATTCTACCCATTTAAAATAGCATTTTGAGGGAGGACAAGGGGGGGACACAAATTGGGACCCAAAAGGGAAAAATACTACAAAAACCTTTACTCTGAACAACAGGCTAAAACAGTGATCCTTCAGCAGGCCTATAGAGGGAATACTCGAACCACAGGAACCTGGAGAGAACATGATGAAGGCCAACTTTAATCTTGTCCTGCTTCTCTTTCTCTTCTCTTTCTCTCCCTCCGTCCCTCCCTCCCTCCCTCCC
>PVKW010040619.1:0-18498 GCA_004027895.1 Orientallactaga bullata | reverse complement strand
GTCTGATGGACAGTACTTGTTTATTCAAAGGGGTGGGGGTTTTATAAACACTCGGGGAAGGTTGAGATGGCACATACAGACTATATGGCAATCGGATACATAGTTTATGGGCTGTTATCTAGATAGCAGAAGGACTAGTAACTTCAAAGCTATGGGGAAAGGATAAGGGAAGGTAGGGGGAAGGGTGGAAGAGGAGATTAACAGGAGTCTGTGACTTCAAAACTGTGGGGGGTGGGAAGGCTACTTGATTTTAGTCACATGAGGATCTCTTGGGCAGCTAGCCACAAGGTCAGGAACTGTGGGGGGCAAAGTCTGACTTATGGAATGGTCAGAGCCTTTTGGGGTCTGGGGGGAGCACCTTGCCAGTTCTGCCCACTCTGGGTGATGACAGCTCACTACACCCTATAACATAGGAAAGGCCATTACCGTCTCCAGGGACTCCTGACAGAGGGCCAGCTGCAACCCCACAGCCCAGGGTCCCTGGCCATGTCCAATAGTTCAGGCCAGCCTCCTCACAGGTCCAGCCTGTTACTAGCAAGGCCCAACAGGCTCGGGTTGCATAGGAGGCGGGGCTGTTTATTTCTGAGCTGTCCTTATAGGATGGGAAATTCCTTAAACACGAGCAAGCAGAGAATCTCGGTGCACGGAGCAAAGCCTTCTGAGCACTGCCCGAGTTGTCTCTGCTCTCTCTCAAGCTCTGGAATCCGCTAGAAGAGTCAAGCAAATCAGACAGGAAAGGTAAGCTAAGGTAACCAATGCTGGGCCAAGGGAAGCCCAACTTCCAGAGTACCTCCACCCAGACAGTGGGGTCAGGGAAGCTCCCCGACCTCTGTGACAAGTAGGCTGGCACTTGAACAATGAGGGTGAGCTAGCTGACTATGGGGAAGACTGGGGATGAATATCCTGACTACAGGAAAGACAATGTGCACAAGTCTAGTGTCACAAGGGGCCACAAACATTCAGGTGAGGGAAAGACTTTTTTTTTTAATTAAAAAGTTTTTTGTTTATTTATTTATTTGAGAGCAACAGACAGAGAGAGAAAGAGGCAGATAGATAGCGAATGGGCATGCCAGGGCTTCCAGCCACTGCAAACGAACACCAGATGCATGTGCACCTTGTACATCTGGCTTACGTGGGTCCTGGGGAATTGAGTCTCGAACCGGGGTCCTTAGGCTTCACAGGCAAGTGCTTAACCACTAAGCCATCTCTCCAGCCCAAGGGAGAGACTTTTGTATCACTGGAGCAGAAGGGATGGGACCCATCAACTGGTGATTGAGCAAGTCCTCTGGAAGGTTCCAAAAAGTGCTCAGGTTTGAGAAGCAGTGCTTTAAGTAACCTTCTGCTGTTTGGGTTGTATGTGAGATGGGGTTTCCCGCCGTAGTTCAGGCTGGTCAGTAACACTATGCAACCCAGGCTAGCCTTGAACTTGTGATCCTCTGGCTGCTGCCTCCCAAGTGCTGAGATTACAGGTGGGTGTCACCATACCTGGTATGGTGGTTTGATTCAGGTGTCCCCCATAAATTTAGGGGTTCTGAATGCTTGGTTCCCAGATGATGGTGGTTTGGGAACTAACGCCTCCTGGAGGCAGTGTAATGTTGGGGGCGGGCTTATGGGTATTACAGCCAGTTTCCCCTTGCCAGTGTTTGGCACCCTCTCCTGCTGATGTTGTCCGTCTGATGGTGGCCAGGAGGTGATATCCACCCTCTATTCATGCCATCGTTTTCCCCTGATATCATGGAGCTTCCCCTCAAGCCTGAAAGCCAAAATAAACCCATTTTTCCCCACAAGCTGCTATTGGTCAGGTGATTTCTGCCAGCAATGCAAACCTGACTGAAAAGGGTACACATGCTAAGATGCCTGATTGGAGCTCTTAACTGACACTTCATCAGAAGCCCACACCCATTCCTGGGAGTGACTTATTCTTTCCCTGAGACACTTGAGAACCTTGGGTTTGTTTTTTCAGAGTCTTCCTTTATCTTAACCATAGTGCTTAAAATCTTACCAAATATCTTCAATAAAACCCAAACTCTGCTTCACACTGGGTAGTCCTGAAATTCTTTTCTATGTTGAAGCTACAAATCCTGCATTTGCCTGAACTGAGGTCCCTAAAAGATTAAGAAAAGTCCTCAGGCTATTGAAGGTGACCGTGTGGAGCTGTGTCTCTGTCCCCACATTGCTGACAAGTGTACATTCATTTAACCTGTTACTCCTCACCCTGGGTAATTTGATTTTACAAGTCTTTTCTTAAAATTTTTAGTTATTTATTTGCAAGTAGAGACACAGAGAGAGAAGAGAGACAGACACAGAGAGAATGGGCACGCCAGGGCCTGTAGCCACTGCAAACGAACTCCAGATGCATGTGCCCCTTGTGCAACTGGCCTACGTGGGTCCTGGGGAATCAAACCTGGGTCCTTTGGCTTCACAGGCAAATGCTTTACCCTCTAAGCCATCTCTCCAGCCCATATTTTGATTTTAAATGAATGAGGGCAAGTACCCCAAAGAAAGGAATTGACCCATACAAAGACATAGGTCCAGAGAGGCCTGTATGTGTGGGAGCACAATGAGGCAAAAGCAGAGAAGACTGCCTGCAGGCGACAGGTCATCCTGTGGGTCTACTTTGTCTCTGCTGCCAAAAGTGCCTTTAAGGCACTTTAAGGCAACATAGCTTTTGTAGCTTCAACATCCCTTTAAGAGATGCTCTTGGGCCCCAGGCCTTTCCAGGGCCCTCTCCCCTGTCAGAGAGAGGGCACTTGAAGAGTTTGGTGGGAACTTAGAAATGTGAGTGGCTCTTTAAGGGACCCTGCCTGTATGAACAGAACGCTCTTCCAAATGAGTGCGAGGCATAGATGAATTGTTGAAAGTACCATGGCTTTTCGGGAAGTCTGCCAGCCCATGCCAGGCCTCCGTGACTGGCCAGAGTAAAGGAGAAGTGTCTGCCTCCTCAGTGTGACAGCAGTGGGCTGTCTCAGTCCCTTTCTTTCTCTACATGTCTCTGGCTGCTGGCATGATCTGAGCCTCCCCTCCCCACCCCTACCTTTGAAGAAAGTGACAGTGTCCTACTTAGTAACACCCACACAGGCTGGGAATCTTGGGAACTGCCAGTGTCCAGCCCCTGTGGCCAGCACTAAAGTCAGGAGGATAGCTCTAGAGAGTTTGGGACATGGCTTAGCCACTACGGTGTTTGCCTGTGAAGCTGAAGGACCCAGGTTCAATTCTCCAGGACCCACATAAGCCAGATGCACAAGGGGGCGCATGCGTCTGGAGTTTGTTTGCAGTGACTGGAGGCCCTGGCGCACCTGTTCTCTCTTTCTCTCTGCCTCTTCCTCTCTCTCTCTCTCAAATAAATAAATAAATAAATAATTTAACAAAATTAAAAAATATATATATGGCTCTAGACAGAGACTGGAAAATGGCCTTGTCTGAAGAACTGAGGTGTCCCCCTACCCCTAACCCTGTTCTCAGGACTTTATTGGGTCACTCTCAAGCAAGGAAACAAGTATGCTTTTATTTCCTTTAGTGCATGGGGTCCCCCTGGACTTGGATCCCAATCCGATGGAGTCTCCGGGGCTCACTAGGCACGGCCTCGCGGGAAGGCTGGGGACAGTGGCTCTTGGCTGGCGTCGTAGGGCCCATTTGGGGACCGCTGCTCCACAGCAGCGTAGAGGCCGTCGTCTTCCGCCCAGAGCGCCTTCTCTTCCTCCCAGAGCGCGTTCTCTTCCTCCCAGAGAGCCTTTTTATCCTCCCACAGGGCCTTCTCCTCCTCGAGCAGGGCTCTTTCCTCCACCCACAAGGCCTTTTCTTCCTCCCACAGGGCCGTGTCCTCCCGAAGAAGATGCCGGTCTCTTTCCCACAAGGCGTTATCCTCCTTCCAGAAGGCCTTATCCTCCTTCCAGAAGCGTCGGTACTTTTTCCAAAAGCTCTTTTCTACTTCCCGGAAAGCTTTCTCCATTTCCCAGAAGTTTTTTTCCTCTTTCCAGAAGGTCTTCTCCTCTTCCCAGAAAGGTCTCTCATCTTCCCAAAAACCCAGGATCTGGCTCCGGAAAGCATGGATCTTGCCTCGGAAATTCCGTATCTCTCCCCGGAAGGCTTCAGTTTTCTCACGGAACATTGTCATCTCTTCCCGGAAAGCCTTTTCCGCTTGCAGCTTGTGGATTACTTTCTTCTGACGAATATTGGACGCGGAGGAGACCACCAGGGACCGGAGGCAAGCCAACCCCATCCATTTGCTCACCTTGAAGGGAAACATCTTCCGAGCCAGTCGCAATGGTGGGCGGCTGTGGTGGAGGTCAGGGCTGGTGGCCACAGCCAGGTCCAGCTGGTCAAGCCCTTTGGAGACACCAGACAGAACATATCTGTGAATATCATGCACCGAGGGACTGCTCCTGAGACCATCCTATCTGACTTGGGAAAATTCACTCACTCTTCTCTTTGTCCCATTGGTGTTGGTGAGGAACAAGCTTTGGAGGAACAGGCTGGGTGCCCGGGCTTCGAGCTGGTTAATACATTCAGGATCAAGTGGGACCAAAATAGTCCCAACCAATACACAGTGGCCATAAACCAGGGACTCAAAGCACACAAGGGTGACATGGTATCTTAAGAGGGCATCAGCATCACAAATAGTTATGCTTTCCTTTTTTTAAAATGAAATTAAATTTATTTTAATTAATTAATTAATTAATTGGGTTTTTTGAGGTAGGGTCTCACTCTAGCTCAGGCTGACCTGGAATTCACTATGTAGTCTCAGGGTGGCCTCAAACTTCATGGCGATCCTCCTACCTCTGCCTCCTGAGTGCTGGGATTAAAGGTGTGCACCACCATGCCTGGGCTCAATTTATTTTATTTAAAAAAAAATTACACACACACACACACACACACACACACACAGAGAGAGAGAGAGAGAGAGAGAGAGAGAGAGGGAACTGGTGCATCAGGGCTTCAGTCACTACAGATGCTTGCACCACCTAGTGGGCATGTGCAACTTTGGGCTTGCCTCGTCTTTTCTGTGTTTGGCTTATGTGGGACCTGGAGAGTTGAACATGGGTCCTTAGGCTTCACAGGCAAGCGCCTTAACCACTAAACCATCTCTCCCAACCCTATGCTTTTCTTTTAAGTAATAGGGGGCACAGTCCTGAAAGGGTTTATTTATTTACTTATGTCAAGTCACTTAGAAGCACACACCTCCATCTTCCGCATAGCCAGTTGCTGCTAGGACTCCTGTTCCAGCCGTATGGTCTCTGGTATTAATGGTGCTCTCAGGGGGTTCTAAAACCTCTCCCATTTTACCACACCTTCTTAGAAACCCTCAGCCTCCACAGCCCAAGGATCAAGGCCAACTGACACCTGCTTGTTCCTCACTTTACATTCTCACTCAGATTCCCCTGGGCTCCATACAACATTTTGATTTTTTTTTTTTAGGCATAACCTGAATTTTCCTGCCTGTACATTGAAGTCACTGAGATTTCTCTTCTTTCATATGAAAGATTCAATCCTTGTTTCTCCCTTCTTCCTGAGAGGGACTTACCACCTCCCTGACACTATCTGCCTCTGTATCCTCCTGTTGTTCCCTGCCACACTGCCATATTTCTTTATGTAACCCAGCATCTAATACAAAGCTGTGCATGAAGCTGTGATAAACAATATTGGCTGAGGAGGCTGGGGAGATGGCTAGTTTGGTAAAGTGTTTGCTGAGCAAACATGAGGACCTGAGCTTGGATCTCAAGCACCCACGTAAATGGCAGACATGGTGGTAACATTTAAAATCCTAGTGCTCTGGATGGGGAGGCAGGCAGGCAGATCCCCAGGTTGCATAAGCTGGCTGGCTAGACTAGCTGAACTGGTGATAGAGCCTATCTCAATAAATAAGTTGGAGGGTGACTGAGGAAGACACCCAGCATTGATCCCTGGCCTCGGTGCTCCCATGCATACATGGGCATGAGCACCCACACACATGTGCCCACACACATATGCACATACATACACATGCTAAGAAATGTTGGCTGAATTTAACTGAATTTTAGAACGATGATCTTTTAAAAAGATATTTTATTTATTTCAGAGAGAGAGAGAGAGAGGCAGATAGAGAAAGAGAGACAGAGAGAATGGGCGCTGCCAGGGCCTCCAGCCACTGCAAACAAACTCCCGACACATGCACCACCTTGTGTATCTAGCTTATGTGGGTACTAGGGAATCGAACCTGTGTCCTTATACTTCACAGGCAAGCACCTTAATCACTAAGCCATCCCTCTAACCCTTAGAACTTTGATCTTTTTATGTGTAAAATCTCTGGAATGTGCTGAGTTTTGTATTCCTATGCTGGTTTCTCCACATGGGTAGCCTGGCCTACCTTCTCTCTGTCTAGCTGATCTGTCTTCCAAAAGCCAGAGAGGCACTTCCTCCAGGCAGCCACTTTGGATAGCCCCTCAGCTTCAGCCTCACTGTTGCCCTTTCTGTCCCATTAGAAATGCCTTGTCTCCCATATCTATGTCCAGCATCTCACACAATACCTGACCAAAAAAAAGATGTTCTGGGGCTGGAGTGATGGCTTAGTGGTTAACGCACTTGCCTGGGAAGTCTAAGGACCAGGTTCAATTCCCCAGGACCCAGGACCCACATAAGCCAGAAGCACAAGGCAGAGCATGTGCCTGGAGTTTGTTTGCAGCAGCTGAAAGTCCTGGCTTGCCCACTCTCTCTCTGTCTGCTTCTTTCTGTCCCCCACATAAATAAATAACTAAATAACTAAATAAATAAATAAATCGTATTTTAAAAAAAAGATGTTCAGGGCTGGAGAGATGGCTTAGCGGCTAAGGCGCCTGCCTGCTAAGCCTAAGAATGCTGATTCCAATGTCCAGCGGTTCCAATCTCCAGGTCCCACGTTTAGCCAGATGCAAAGTGAGGCAAGAGCGCAATGCCGCACTTGCCCACAAGGGGGCACATGCATTTGGATTTCGTTCACAGCAGCTGAGAGATTGCTGGCGCGCCCATCTCTGTCTGTCTTCCTCTCCCTCTCTGTCTATCTCTCTCTCCAAAAATAAATTTAAAAATTAAAAAAAAAAGATGTTCAGAAGGTTTTTATCCTGGCTTACAGTCTTGTGGGGAAGCTTCGTGATGGCTGGGAAAAGATGGCACAAGCAGAAGCTAGACACCACCTCTGACATAGCAGGTGGAAAACAACAGCAGGAATGAGTCAAGTTCTGGCAAGGGTAGGGCAGAGAAGGCTAGCAGTAACACCCTTAAGCCTACCCCCAATAACATACTTCCTCCAGCAAAGCTTCACCTCCCAAATTGCCACCAGTTAGGGACCAAGCATTCAAATCACATGAGTTTATGGGGAGACATCTGAGTCAAACCACCACAAAATGTATCTCCAGCTGGGTGTGGTGGTGCATGCCTTTAATCCCAGCACTCGGGAGGCAGAGATAGGAGGATCAGTTTGAGTTCGAGGCCACCCTGAGACTACATAGTGAATTCCAGGTCAGCCTGAGCTAGAGTGAAACCCTACCTTGAAAAACCAAAATAAATAAATAAATAATAAAATAAAAAAATAAAAAAGAAGTATCTCCAAGTTTTCCTCTAGTTACCACTAAATTATCTTTGAGAAAGAGATAAAATAAATAACATAAAACATATAGATATGCATTTATATATAAAAATATGAAACTGTCTATATAGGTAGATATTTTTTAAATAAACTAAACATGTCTGTCTTCATATCATACTTGAAGACTAAGGCTTATTTTTAAGGGAAATTTTACATATAATCGTATGCTTTAAGCCAATGCTATACAACCTAATGCCAACTGCTACTTACTGCTTAGCTGTTTCCCACCTGGACAGGTCCTAGAGCCCTCAGAGCGCAGGCAGCCATTGTCACATCAGATGCCCAGTGATGCGTCCTCACGGGCTCCCCCCAACACTGCTTGCAGTGACCTCTTTGCACCTGCTCAGATCTGACCCACAGGATGGAGGGCAAGATGAGGCTCCAGATGAGAGATGTATGGAAAGAAGAAAATACCGGAAAGGGTGGAAAGGCCTTGCCATCTTCTGTGCTGGATTTCCCGAATAGGGGAAGTCAGTGACTCACTAATGATTGTTACCTCAGATTCCATCTGATTGTTACAGGAGAGGCTTCTGGGAAATCACAATTCTAGGCGGGATTCATATGTGATGGAGCACTTCTCGTACAAGGGTCCTTGTATCTGCCTCTTGGTAGTCTGACGGCAGTCTGCCTTGGTCTGTATATTTTTGGTTATCCTGCTTGAATTTGTTGGGATTCTTAGATTATGCAGATTTTCATCAAATTTGGGAAAGTCTAAGCCATTTTTTCAAATAATATTCTTTCTTTAACTTTCTGTCTCTTTTCTTTTTCTAGTATTTATATTATGCATATGTCTGTAGTCCACAAGTCTCTGAGGTTCTATTTGTTTTTCTTCTTTTTGTTGTTGAGACCGCATAGTCTCAATGAACCTGTTTTCAAGTTCATGGGTTATTTTACCTGTCAGTTCCAATCTGCTTTTGAGCCCCTCTGTTTAGTTTTTCTTTTTCTTTTGGTTTTTCAAGGTAGGGTCTCACTCTAGCTCAACCTGACCTGGAATTCACTCTGTAGTTTCAGGATGGCCTTGAACTCAAAGCGATCCTCCTACCTCTGTTTCCCGAGTGCTGGGATTAAAGGTGTGTGCCACCATACCCGGCTTAGTTTTTCATTTTAAACTCTAGAATCTTTTCACATACTAAGCCTTTTACAGTCTAGACTTCTACAATGTAGAAAAATTAATGAAACCATTATCTCACATAGGTACTCTTTTTGAGTCATCAGTCAAGAATACTCAAAATCTACTCTTATTAAAAACCTTCCTACATCTTCCTATTTCCTCTCTCCCCACACCATTGTTTTATTATGTTTCTATATATTTAGCTTTCCTTATTTTTCTTTTGGTTTTTCGAGGTAGGTTTTCACTCTAGCCCAGGCTGACCTGGAATTCACTATGTAGCTTCAGGGTAGCTTTGAACTCACAGTGATCCTCCTACCTCTGCCTCCCAAGCGCTGGGAATAAAGATGTCTGCCACCATGCCCGGCTTTAACTTTTCTTTTGAGATTCCACATATAAGTGAGAGCAGCAATGTATTTCTGTGTCTGGCTTATTTTACTTAGTGTAATAACCGGCAGACTCACCCATGTAGTATAATTTGTTTTACTCATTCATCAGTGGACTCTATCTAGATTTTCTCCAGAAATTTCCATTGTGTCTATAGAACTTCTTTCCTTTCTCCCTCCCTCCCCTCTTTCCCTTCTTCTTCCTCCTTTTCTCCCCTTCCTCCCTTCCTTCCCTCCTTCCTTCCTCTTTGTTTCTTTGTTTCTTTGTTTCTTTCTATGAGGGTCTCCCTATGTAGCCCAGGTTAAACTCAAATTCATTACTCAAATTCCTGACTCAGACTTCTGAGTGCTGGGATTACAGGTACATGCTACCGAACCTGGCTTGGTTCTTTGTATATGTAACGTCCATCTCCTTATTACTACTTTTTTCTTAGTGATGTATAATTCTGTTTTTCTTTCATTTTTCAAACATTGTTTCTTTCCATTCTTTGGCATACTTATAAATAGCTGACTTAAAATCCTATTCTATCTTCACGATTGTAACAAGAAAAAGTAGCTTAGTAAGTCTAATGTTCATACTTCATCAGGGACAGTTTGTAGCCCAGGAGAACAACTCAGATTTTAATAGTTTCTACTGACTGCTTTTCTCCCCTGTGTGTGTCCATTATTTCTGGCTTCTTCACATGACTTAGAACTTTCCTTGAACATTTGAAAAAAGATAAATTTAGTCACACCTGGTGGTGTACATCTGTAACCCTAACACAGGAGGCTAAGGCAGGCTATTGTGAGTTTGAGGCCACCTTGGGCTATATGGCAAGACCTTGTTTCATAAATAAAATAATAATATAATATAACTCTGTCTTTATTAGTTTTAATTTGTTAGTTGCCATACAGAGATTGAGGTATCATTCATTCTATCATTTTCAAATATAATTTGTTTTTATTGATTCACATTGTCCCTCAATCTTCCCTCACCTCCCCCAATTCCCCTTCCCCCTGTATTCTTTTGCCCTTCTCTTCCCACCCTTCCAGTTCATCTCTGCATACTCACTTTTTAAAATTGAGAACTTTATTATTTGAACATGCTGCATGTTGGTCATATTTCCATCAAGTATACCCTTCTGTTCCCTCTCCCCCACCCCATTCCGCTGAGGGCCTTCCTCAGCGGGGTTATCAGTATTTCAGTCTCTGTGGGGACGACAATGTTTCAGAATCCACCCTTCCACCCTGTGGCTCTTTCTGCTCCTTCCTTCTGTAATGACCCTGAGCCCTGGAGGGCATGTTATGTTTCCTTTAGTGGTGAACACTACGTGGGGGACCCACGTAAGCCAGATGCACAAGGTGGTGCATGCGTCTGGAGTTCGTTTACAGTGGCTGGAGGCCCTGATGCCCCCATTCTCTCTCTCTCTAATAAATAAAAAATAAAATATATTTTTTTTAAAAAAGAGAAGGAAATCTCGGGGAACATTTAAATTAATTTAAACCAGCCTGGATCTGAGGCAGGGAGCCCTTGACCCTGAACTCACAGGCAACTTAGAACCTCTTTAAGCAGCACATGACAGTCCATTAATATAATTTACATTACCATGAGCAAGAAGTGATAGAACAGAGAAGCAAGCATCTCTAGAATTCTAACCTTGTAAGTACAGTCTTGAACACAGAGGCATTTGTTTTCCTGGAGAACCAGAAGAGGTGGCAAATGGTTCATCTCTCACAATTTTAGGCCAGTCAAGCAACGAGCAGAGATAGGTTAGAAAGTTTCTTCAGGCCTTTAAAGATCAAAAGACTCTTCGTTTCTGAAGGGGCTTGTGCCCAGTGCTGTGGGCCTGGCATCTGTGTTGTGAGCCTGGTTCCTACTCTGATAAAGAGAAAGGGTGAGGAGGAATGTCTTCCCTCATTCCTGTCTTCTGATTCCCTAAGGCATCCCACGGGGCCAGCACATCCCTGGCAATTGTCAGAGACCGAGGGAAGAAAAACCGAAGTCAGACTATCCGGGACACTGATGCCTACAATTTTTCTACCCTGCTTTGAGACTTTATTTATTTATTTATTTATAATTTGAGAGAGATAGAGAGAGTGAGAGAGAGAGACAGATAGAGAATGGGCACACCAGGGCATTTTCAGACGCTGTAAACGAACTCCAGACATGCGCTCCCCTTGTGCGTATGTGCAACGCTACGCGCTTGTATCACTTTTGTGTCTGGCTAAATGTGGGACCTGGAGATTCGAACGGGGATCCTTAGGCTTTGCAGGCAGGTGCCTTAACCGCTAAGCCATCTCTCCATCCTGACTTCATTTATTTTTGTCTTTAAGTTTGTTCTCCTGCAGTGCCCAAAAATGTTAACAATCAGACTTGGAGCTCATTCGTGCTTACAACTTAATGACACACCAAGATGACAGGATTTTACTTGTGTCTAGCCTGGAGGCCATTTCCTTTAGCTTCCTCTAGAAAGAAATAAAATCTTGACTGCTTTGGACTTTACCGTCTTGGATTTACATGGTCTCCCTCTAGCCCAGGCTGACCTGGAATTAGTCTCAGGCTGGCCTTGAACTCACAGTGATTCTCCTACCCTCAGTCTTTCAAGTGCTGGGATTAAAGGCATGTGCCACTGGTCTCAGCGTGAAACACATTTTTTAAAGTTGTATTGAGGGAGAAATAGGTAGTTTTATTTTTAGGTAGCCGGCTAGGGAAGGGTCCAAGGTGGTACCTCTTTAAGCTTCTGTCGCTGGTTGATTGCCTATGAAAAGCCATCCTGCTCCTCACTATTAAAGTCCTGTTCCCAAAGTTCTTGTCTATGCCTAGATCCTGGAGCCTTTTTTCCTTCTTCTAGCATTTTCTGTATTTTGGGTTTTAGATTTGCATCTTTGATACACTTTGAGCCAGGCTTTTTATTTATTTATGAGAGAGAGAGAGCGTTCCAGGGCTTCCTGCCACTGCAAACGAACTCCAGATGCATGTGCCCCCTTGTACATCTGGCTTACGTGGGTTCTGGGGAATCAAACCGAGGTCCTTTGGCTTTGCAGGCAATCACCTTAACTGCTAGCCATCCCTCCAGCCCCTTTGATACACTTTGAATTGTTATTTGTTATTTGTACAAGGAGAGAAATACAGATTTTATTTCATTCTTCTGCAGATGGATATCCAGTTTTGTGTTGAATGAATTGTCCCTTTTCACTCAATATTTTTGGCTTATTTGTCAAAGATTAATTGGCCAAAGCAGTATGGATTTATTTCCCGGTCCTCTGTTTTGTTCTACTGGTTTACATGTCTATTTTGGGGTCAGTAACTTGCTATCTTTAACACGATTGCTCTCTGGTATGATTTGAGATCAGATAGTGTGACACCTCCAGCTGTGTTCTTTCTCTTTAGAATTGTGCTGGCTATATATGGTTTGTGGTTCTATACGGATTCTTGAATTACTTTTGCTAGCTCAGTGAGGGGCGTCATTACATTTTTGATTGAAATTGCATTGAATCTTAGATTACTGTTGATATGATAGCCATTTCACTATGTTAATTCTGCCATCTTGTGCATCTGGCTTATGTGGGTCCTGGGGAATCAAACCGAGGTCCTTTGGCTTTGCAGGCAAACACTTTAACTGCTAAGCCATCTCTCCAGCCCGGGATACCTTTCTTAGTGTGTTCTTGAATGAAGCCTGCATGAATCTTGTTGAGAATTTTTGTATCTGTGTTCATCATGGAAATTCATCTGCAGTTTTCTCTTTTTGGTTGTGTCTTTATGCAGTTTAGGAATCAGGATATTGCCGACTTCATAGAATGAATTTTGAAGTGTTCCTTCCCTTTCTATATTGTTCAATACCTTGAGAAGAGTTGGTATTAGATTATCGTTAAAGTTTGATAGAATTCCATGGTGAAGCTGTCTGGTCCTGGGCTTTTCCCTGGGGGAGGCTTTTCAATACAGCCTCAATTTCATTGCTTGTAATGTGTCTGTTTAAATTACTGATGTCCTCCACTTTTAACTTTGGGAGGGATTATATGTGTTTAGAAATTTGCTCTTTCAGGCATTCCTGCTGTTTTGGAATATATAAGTTCTCAAAGTATTCTCTAATGATGTTTTGGATTTCATTGGAGTCTGTTTTAACAACTCTCTAAAAAGTGAGTCTCTAATTTTATTAATTTAAGTCTTCTCCTTTTTGCATGTGGCTAAGGGTTTATAAACCTTACTCATTTTCTAAAAAAAAAACAACAAAAACAAAAAAAAAAAAACAACTCCTTCTTGATCAATTCTTTGTCTTATTCTTTTAGTGTCTATTTCACTAATGTCTGCCCTGATTTTTATTATTTCTTGTCAACAGCTGGGCTTGGGATTGACTTTTCTAGAGCCTTGAGTTGGATATTTGTTAGAGATCTCTCTAATTTCTTTTTTAAAACATTTGTATATGTTTATTTATTTGACAGAGAGAAAGAGGGGGAGAGAGAGAGAGAGAGAGAGAATGGGTGTGCCAGGGCCTCCAGTCACTACAAACAAACTCCAGACGCATGCTCCACCTTAAGCATCTGGCTAACGTGATTCCTGGGGAATCGAATCTGGGTCCTTTGGCTTTGCAGGCGAGTAACTTAATTGCTCAGCCATCCCTCCAGCCCTCTCTAATTCCTTGATATGTGCACTTACGGTTTTCAATTTTCCACTTAGGACTGCCTTGGCTGTCTCCCAGCAAAACTGTTAGGTGGCTTTATCATCTTCATTTTTTCTAAGAAGTTTTTCAATTTCCTCCTTGACTTTTTCAGTAACCTATTATGCATGTAAAAGTGTGTACTTTAGTCTCCAAGGATTGGTGCAGCTTCTGTATCTTTTCTTTTTGTTAATTTCTACTTTTATTCTGCTGTGATCTGGTAGGATATAGGGCATTACCTCAACTTATTTTGTATTTGTTGAGGTTTGTTTTATGGCCAATTATGGGATCAATCCTAGACAAGGTTCCATGAACTGCTGAGAAGAATGCATATTACCTGTTTGTTTGGTGGCATACTCTGCATATCTGTTAGGTCAAGTTGATTCATGGTGGGATTTAGCTCTGATGGTTTCTTGCTGAGTTTTAGTCCAGTGACCATCTAGGTTTCAGAGTGGGGCATTAAGTCTCCTGCTATTATTGTGTCATGACCTATTTGTTCTCTTATGTTGTTTAGTTTTTTTTTTTTTTTTTTTTTGAGATAGGGTCTCACTATAGTCCAGGCTGACCTGGAATTCACTATGTAGTCTCAGGGTAGCCTCGAACTCACAGCGATCCTCCTACCTCTGCCTCCCGAGTGCTGGGATTAAAGGTGTGCACCACCACACCAGGCACAGTGTGTATCTCTTTACTGGTGAGTTGAGGCCATTTACATTCAGGGTTATTATAGAAAGAGGCTTGCTGTTCTCTAATATTTTATTTGGAGATGTTCTCATTGGCAGGATTGTTGGCATACCTTTTCTTTTGCCGCCAATAGTGTACTGATTTGTTGAGCTGGGCACAGTCGATCATTTCTTGTTTTTTCTTTGTCTGTTTCTTTCATGGAATGTAACCCTTTCTGTAATCTCACAGATGGGGCTTCCTCCTCCTCTTCCTTCTCTTCCCCCTTCTTCTTCTAAGTACTCCTTTCAGAATTTTCTTTTTTTTCTATTTTTTTTTGAGGTAGGGTCTCACTCTGGCCCATGCTGACCTGGAATTCACTATGTAGTCTCAAGGAGGCCTAGAACTCATGAAGATCCTCTTACCTTTGCCTCCTGAGTGCTGGGATTAAAGGTATGCACCACCAAGCCAGGCCCTTTCAGAATTTTCTATACTGCTGGCTTGGTTGTCATAAATTGCCCTAGTTTGTGTTTGTCTTGGAAAATCCCAATTCCTCCATCAATTCTGAAAGGTAATTTGCTGAATATAGCCTTGGTGATTATTTATCTTCAAAGCTTGGAATATATATATCATTCCATTCTTTTTAGGGTTGCTGTTGAGAGGCCTGAAGTCATTATGATATTCTTGCCATTTGTGGGTGAGTTGGCATTTTTCCCTTGCAGGTTTTTTTTTAGAGCAAGACAGAGAGAGACAGAGAGAGAGAGAGAGAGAGAGAGAAAATTGGCACACCAGTGGCCTCTCAGCCACTGTGAATGAATTCCAGACGTGTGCACCCCCTTGTGGGCAAGTGCAGCATTGCACCATTGCGTCATTTAATGCCTGGCAAAACGTGGGATCTTGAGAATCAAATGGGCGTTCTTAGGCTTGGCAGGCAGGTGCATTAACCACTAAGCCATCTCTCCAGCCCCCTTGCAGCTTTTACTACTTTTTTACTATGAATTTTTGTCATTGATATTATGGTATGTTGTGCAGAGGGCCTTCTCTGGTCAGGGCTACTTGGAGTTCTATGTGCCTTTTGTATTTGGAAGTCAATTTCTTTCTCTAGATTTGAAAATTTTCTCTTATAATTCATTAAACAGTTCAGAAATTCCTTTTGTTTGTTACTATCACATTCTGATGTGGTTTTTTTCTTGATTGATCATTGCTTTCATTTCCATCATTCTGTTTAATTTTTTTTTTTCATTATTTACTAATTTTTTTCCCTGAAATTTGCTCACTGTTTCATTTACTTTGGAGACTGTCTTATTGAGATCTTGAATTTTTTCTTAGGTCACTCATCTGCTTATTTGAGGTGTCTATATTGTCATTGTTGTAGTCAGCTTCACATTGCTGTCAGGACACACCCTACCAAGAGCAGCTTGTGGGAGGAAAGGGTTTATTTTGGCTTACAGACTTAAGAGGAAGCTCCATGATGGCAGAGGGTAGACATCACCTTT
The DNA here is from genome assembly GCA_004027895.1 of Orientallactaga bullata. Classification (NCBI taxonomy): domain Eukaryota; kingdom Metazoa; phylum Chordata; class Mammalia; order Rodentia; family Dipodidae; genus Orientallactaga; species Orientallactaga bullata. The sequence goes on along the minus strand of PVKW010040619.1, from coordinate 2,620 downwards.
TGGCCAACATCAGATGGACAACAGCAGCAGGAGAGTGTGCCAAACACTGGCAAGGGGAAGCTGGCTATTACACCCATAAGCCCTCCCCCAACAATACACCACTTCCGGGAAGCTCCAATTCCCAAATTGTCACCAGCTAGAGACCTGGCGTTCGGAACACCTAAGATTATGGGGGACACCTGAAGGAAACCACTACATTCATGAATTGTTTTTGTAAGTAAAGTTCTAAATTCTTCCTCTGACATTTCAGCCATCTCATTTTCTGTTCCCATTCTGGGGGAGCTGAGAGTGTGGAAGTATGCAGTGGTTCGTTGACTTTTACTTTTTGTGCTTCTTTGTTGTGTCTTGCATGGTCGTGGAGATGGACGTTTCCCCTCCCCCATCTTTTATTTGTTCCCCTTTTCCCCTCCTCTCTTTAGTTGTTTCTTTTGCCTGTGTAGGTTCCTTTAATTTCTTTTTTTTTTAATGTTTAAAATTTTATTTTTATTTATTTATTTGAGAGTGACAGACAGACACAGATAGAAAGAGGTAGAGAGAGAGAGACTGGGCCGCTGCTAATGAACTACAGATGATGCGCCACCTTGTGCACCTGGCTTACGAGGGTCCTGGGGAATCGAGCCTTGAACCGAGGTCCTTAGGCTGCACAAGCAAGCTGGAGGCCCTGGTGTGCCCATTCTCTCTTTCTCTCTCTGCCTCTTTCTCTGTCTGCTTGTCGCTCTCAAATAAAATAAATTTAAAAATAAAAAAGGACATGAGACCCACAAAAGCCAAAGCAGTAGGCTCATAAAGAAACTGAGAAAAAGAAGCCGGGCGTGGTGGCGCACGCCTTTAATCCCAGCATTCAGGAGGCAGAGGTAGGAGGATCGCCTAGAGTTCGAGGCCACCCTGAGACTACATAACTAATTCCAGGTCAGCCTGGACCAGAGTGAAACCCTACCTCAAAAAAAAAAAAAAAAAAAAAAGTGAGAAAAAGAAGAACAATAAAAAGTACACAAGGAGAAATATTAACAAGGTCCAATAAAACCAATACCCAACAAAACAAAAGTAACAAAACAATACAAAATAGAACCACAACAAAAATAAAGAGGAGCACCAGGGGACTGTGTGTGTGTGCGTGCACGTGTGCGTGAGTTGGCACATGCCTTTATCCAGTTCCCTTAGTGTTCCCTTCCTGCTTGTGCAATGTTTGACGGTCAGCCAGGCCTGAGGAGATAGATTTTGGCCTCTTAGGTCTTTCTTCAGGCATGAGCATGGCACATGCACGTGACATTGCAAATTCAAAGGAACATATCAGACTTGTCCAAGTCTCCAGCTGAGTTTTCAGTTTTTCCTTATAAGTTCTTGGTCAGCCTACCATTAGTCCCAACAGGTAGCACACCTCAAGATATAAACACTACTTAGGTTTTTTTTTTTTTTTTCCACATGCCCTGAGGATAGGACTATTTATATAGAATAAACTTTGAGCTTGGTCAAAAAGGGACATTTTAGGACAGCTTCTGTCTCTCCAAAACCATCTTGTCCCCTTAGCCATTCTGAACGGCTCAACCATTGGCTTGAAGCATTCTTATTTTCTGTTATTTTATTTGCAAGGAGAGGGTAGAAGAGGAGAGAGAACATGCCAGGGCCTCTGTCCACTGCAAATGACCTCCAGATGCATGTGCCACTTTGTGCATCTAGCTTTACATGGGTACTGGGGGATCAAATCCAGGTAGCTAGGCTTTTCAGGCAAGTGACTTAACCTCTGAGCCTTCCCTCCAGCCCAGAGCTGTGTTACTTTAAATCACTGTGACAACGTATTACAGAGTACAACCTAAGAAAGGACAGATGTATTTCGGTGAAGTTTCAGAGGTCTCAGTCCACGGTTGTTTGGTTGGCTCCATTGTCTCTGATGTATGGTAAGGCACAGCAACATGATGGAAGGGCATGGATGGGACAGAGCAGATCACCTATGGCAAGCAGGAAGCAGAAAGGGTCTGAGAAAGGATCCTAGGATCCTAGATATATGAGCTGTATAAGACAAAATCTTCCCCAGTGGTCTGCTTTTTCCAATTAGATCTCATCTACACTATCTATACTCATGTCCTCAAAGCATGAATCCATCAATCCTCATGACCCAGTCACCTCCACACCTTCAACGTGTGAGCCTTTAGGATGACACTTCTTATCCAAACCCTAACCCTATGGCAAGATTTAACTTATAAGTTAAGCATAATAGAAGGTGAATAAGAGGGCTGGAGGTGGCTTAGTGGTTAAGGCACTTGCCTGCAAAGCCAAAGGACCCATGTTCCACTCCCCAGTACCCACGTAAAGCCAGATGCACTATGTAGTGCATGCATCTGGAGTTTGTTTGTAGTGGCTGGAGGCCCTGGAATACCCATTCTCTCTCTCTTTCTCTCTTTCTCTCATTCTCGCTTAAATAAATAAATAAATAAATAAATACATAAATAAATAAATAAATAAATAAATAAATAAAGCCGTGTGTGGTGGCACATGCCTTTAATCCCAGCACTCGGAAGGCAGAGGGAGGAGGATTGCAGAGAGTTCAAGGCCACCCTTAGACTACATAGTAAATTCCAGGTCAGCCTGAGCTAGAGTGAAGACCCTACTTCGAAAAACAAAA
>PVKW010040618.1:0-18492 GCA_004027895.1 Orientallactaga bullata | reverse complement strand
AGAGTCTTCGTAAGAAAGCAACTCAATCCGAGAACAGAACTAGCTTATTTCACGCAGTCCGGTTTTGGCGAATCAAGATGTTTCTTTTCCCAACCTTTTGCATTGGAAATGAAGGGAATCTATTAAGTTGTCCATCTAGTTTCATTACACAAACTAGCAATGTTTGATCTTGCTGCACTGAAGACTCTTCGTAAGAAAGCAACTCATTCCGAGAACAGAACTAGCTTATTTCACACAGTCCAGTTTTCGGTAATGAAGGTGTTTGTCTTCTAAGCAAACTTCGTTAGAAATGTAATGAATCGACGAAGTTGTATAATCAAGTTAGATTACACAAACTAATACAATTTGATCTTGTTGCACTGAAGATTCTTCGTAAGATAGCAACTCATTCCAAGAAGAGAACTAGCTTATTTCACACAGTACAGTTTTGGGGAATCAAGATGTTTGTTTTCTAAACAAACTGCGTTGGAAATGAAGCGAATCTACTAAGTTAGATTCTACTGGTTAGATTACACAAACTAGCAAAGTTTGATAATGCTGCACTTAAGACTCTTCGTAAGAAAGCAACTCATTCTGAGAACAGAACTAAATGATTTCACACAGTACCGTGTTCGGCAAGGAAGGTGTTTGTTTTCTAAACAAATTACGTTAGAAATGAAATGAATCTAGAAGTTGTATATCTAGTTAGAGTACACAAACTAGCAAAGTTTGATTTAGCTGCACTGATGACTCTTCGTAAGAAAGCAACTCATTCCGAGAATAGAACTAGCTTATCTCAAACAGTACAGTTTGCGGAAATGAAGGTGTTTGTTTTCTAAGCAAACTGCGTTGGAAATGAAGTGAATCTACTAAGGTGTATATCTTGTTAGATTACACAAACTAGCAAAGTTTGATCTTGCTGCACTGAAGACTCTTCGTAAGAAAGCAACTCATTCCGAGAACAGCACTAGCTTATTTCACACAGTACGGTTTTGGGGAATCAAGATGTTCCTTTTCCCATCCTTCTGCGTTGGAAATGAAGCGAATCTGTTGAGGTGTACATCTAGTTTCATTACACAAACTAAAAAAGTTTGATCTTACTGCACTGAAGACTCTTCGTAAGAAAGGAACTCATTCCGAGAACAGCACTAGCTCATTTCACACAGTGCAGTTTTTGGCAATGAAGGTGTTTGTTTTCTAAGCAAACTGCGTTGGAAATGAAGTGAATCTACTAAGTTGTATATCTTGTTACATTACACAAACTAGCAGAGTTTGATCTTGCTGCACTGAAGACTCTTTGTAAGAAAGCAACTCATTCCGAGAACAGAACTACATTATTTCACACAGTACAGTGCTCGGCAATGAAGGTGTTTGTTTTCTAAACAAACTACGTTAGAAATGAAATGAATCTACTAAGTTGTACTTCTAGTTAGATTACACAAACTAGCAAAGTTTGATTTTGCTGCACTGATGACTCTTCGTAAGAAAGCAACTCATTCCGAGAACAGAACTAGCTTACTTCACACAGTACACTTTTCGGCAATGAAGGTGTTTGTTTTCTAAGCAAACTGCGTTGGAAATGAAGTGAATCTACTAAGTTGTATATCTTGTTAAATTACACAAACTAGCAGAGATTGATCTTGCTGCACTGAAGACTCTTTGTAAGATTGCTAAACATTTAGAGAACAGAACTAGCTTATTTCACACAGTACAGTTTTGGGGAATCAAGGTTTTTGTTTTCTAAACCAACTAGTTTCGAAATGAATCTAACTTATCAAGTTTTACATCTTGTTAGATTACACAAACTAGCAAAGTTTGATGTTGCTGCACTGAAGACTCTTCGTAAGACAGCAACTCATTCTGAGAACAGAACTAGGTTATTACACACAGTACAATTTGGGGAGTCAAGATGTTTCTTTTCCCAACCTTCTGTGTTGGAAATGAAGCGAATATGTTAGTTGTACATCTAGTTAGATTACACAAACTAGCAAAATTTGAGCTTGCTGCACTGAAGACTCTTCGTAAGAAAGCAACTAATTTCGAAAACAGAAGTACGTTATTTCACACAGTACAGTGTTCAGCAATGAAGGTGTTTGTTTTCTGAACAAACTACATTAGAAATTAAATGAATCTACTAAGTTGTACATCTAGTTCGATTACACAAACTAGTAAAGTTTGATTTTGCTGCACTGAAGACTCTTCCTAAGAAAGCAACACATTCCGAGGCAGAACTAGCTTATTTCACACGGTACGGTTTTGGGGAATCAAGATGTTTCTTTTCCCAACATTCTTTGTTGGAAATGAAGTGAATCTATTAAGTTGTACATCTTGTTAGATTACACAAACTAGCAAAGTTTGATCTTGCTGCCCTGAAGACTCTTTGTAAGAAAGCAACTCATTCCGTAAACAGAACTACATTATTTCACACAGTACAGTGTTCAGCAATGAAAGTGTTTGTTTTCTAAACAAATTACGTTAGAAATGAAATGAATCTACTAAGTTGTACATCTAGTTAGATTACACAAACTAGCAAAGTTTGATTTTGCTGCACTGATGACTCTTCGTAAGAAAGCGACTCATTCCGAGAACAGAACTAGCTCATTTCACATAGTACAGTTTTCGTCAGTGAAGGTGTTTGTTTTCTAAGCAAACTGGGTTGGAAATGAAGTGAATCTACTAAGTTGTATATCTTGTTAGAATACACAAACTAGCAAAGTTTGCTCTTGCTGCACTGAAGGCTCTTCGTAAGAAAGCAACTCATTCCGAGAACAGAACTAACTTATTTCACACAGTACATTTTTGGGGAATCAAGGTTTTTCTTTTCTAAACCAACTAGTTTAGAAATGAAGCTAACCTACTAAGTTGTATATCTTGTTAGATTACACAAACTAGCAAAGTTTGATCTTCCAGCACTGAAGACTCTTCGTAAGAAAGCAACTCATTCCGAGAACAGAACTAGCTTATGTCACACAGTACATTTTGGGGAATCAAGGTTTTTGTTTTCTAAACAAACTAGTTTAGAAATGAAGCTAACCTACTAAGTTGTATATCTTGTTAGATTACACAAACTAGCAAAGTTTAATCTTGCTGCATTGAAGTCTCTTCGTAAGAAAGCAACTCATTCCGAAAACGGAAGTACATTATTTCATACAGAACAGTGTTCGGCAATGAAGGTGTTTGTTTTCTAAAAAAACTACGTTAGAAATGAAATGAATCTTCTAAGTTGTACATCTAGTTAGATTACACAAACTAGCAAAGTTTGATTTTGCTGCACTGATGACTCTTTGTAAGAAAGCAACCCATTCTGAGAACAGAACTAGCTTATTTCTCACAGTACAGTTTTGGGAAATCAAGGTTTTTGTTTTGTAAACGAACTTGGTTAGAAATGAAGCTAACCTACTAAGTTGTATATCTTGTTAGATTACAGAAACTAGCAAAGTTTGATCTTTCTGCACTGAAGACTCTTCGTAAGAAAGCAACTCATTCTGAGACAGAACTAGCTTATTTCACACAGTACGGTTTTGGGGAATCAAGATGTTTCTTTTCCCAACCTTCAGCTTTGGAAATGAAACGAATCTATTAAGGTGTACATCTGGTTAGATTACACAAAATAGCAAAGTTTGATCTTGCTGCACTGAAGACACTTCGTAAGAAAGCAACTCATTCCGAGAACAGTGCTTGCTTATTTCACACAGTACAGTTTTCGTCAATGAAGGTGTTTGTTTTCTAAGCAAACTGGGTTGGAAATGAATTGAATCGACTAAGTTGTATATCTTGTTAGATTACAGAAACTAGCAAAGTTTGATCTTGCTGCACTGAGGACTCTTCCTAAGAAAGCAACTCATTTCAAACACAGATCTAGCGTATTTCACACAGTAGACTTTTGGTGAATCAAGGTGTTTGTTTTCTAAACAAACTACTTTAGAAATGAAGCTAACTTATCAAGTTTTACATCTCGTTAGATTACACAAAGTGGCAAAGTTTGATCTTGCTCCACTGAAGACTCTTTTTAAGAAAGCAACTCATTCCGAGAACAGAACTACATTATTTCCCACAGTACAGTATTCGTCAATGAAGGTGTTTGTTTTCTAAACAAACTACGTTAGAAATGAAATGAATCTACTAAGTTGTACATCTAGTTAGATTAAAAATACTAGCAAGGTTTGATCTTGCTGCACTGAAGACTATTCGTAAGGAAGCAACTCATTCCGCGAACAGAATTAGCTTATTTCACACAGTACAGTTTTCAGCAATGAAGGTGTTTGGTTTCTAAGCAAACTGCGTTGGAAATGAAGTGAATCTACTAAGTTGTACATCTAGTTATATTACACAAACAAGCAAAGTTAGATTTTGCTGCACTGATGACTCTTCGTAAGAAAGCAACTCATTCCGAGTACAGTACTAACTTATTTCACACAGTACAGTTTGCGGCGTTGAAGGTGTTTGTTTTCTAAGCAAACTGCGTTGGAAATGAAGTGAATCTACTAAGTTGTATATCTTGTTAGATTACACAAACTAGCAAAGTTTGATCTTGCTGCACTGAAGACTCTTCGTAAGAAAGCAACTCATTCCGAGAACAGTACTAGCTTATTTCACACAGTACAGTTTTTGTCAATGAAGGTGTTTGTTTTCTAAGCAAACTGGGTTGGAAATGAAGTGAATCTACTAAGTTGTATATCGTGTTAGATTACACAAATTGGCAATGTTTGATCTTGCTGAACTGAAGACTCTTCCTAAGAAAGCAACTCATTTCGAGAACAGATCTAGCGTAATTCACACAGTACAGTTTTGGGGTATCAAGGTGTTTGTTTTCTACAAAACTAGTTTAGAAATGAAGCTAACTTATCAAGTTTTACATCTAATTAGATTACACAAATTGGCAAAGTTTCATCTTGCTGCACTGAAGACTCTTTGTAAGAAAGCAACTCATTCTGAGAACATAACTACATTATTTCACACAGTACAGTGTTCGGCAATGAAGGTGTTTTATTTCTAAACAAACTAGTTTAGAAATGAAATGAATCTACTAAGTTGTACATCTAGTTAGATTACACAAACTAGCAAAGTTTGATCTGGCTGCACTGAAGACTCTTCGTAAGAAAGCAACTCATTCCGAAAACAGAACTAGATCATTTCACACAGTACAGTTTTCGAAAATGAAGGTGTTTGTTTTCTAAGCAAACTGCGTTGGAAATGAAGTGAATCTACTAAGTTGTATATCTTGTTAGATTACAGAAACTAGCAAAGTTTTATCTTGCTGCACTCAAGACTCTTCGTAAGAAAGCAACTCATTCCGAGAACAGCACTAGCTTATTTCACACAGTACGGTTTTGGGGAATCAAGATGTTTCTTTTCCAAAACTTCTGCATTGGAAATGAAGCGAATCTATTAAGTTGTACATCTAGTTACATTACACAAACTAGCAAAGTTTGATCTTGCTGCACTGAAGACTCTTTGTAAGAAAGCAACTCATTCCAAGAAGAGAACTAGCTTATTTCACACACTACAGTTTTCATAAATGAAGGTGTTTGTTTTCTAAGCAACCTGCGTTGGCAATGAAGTGAATCTACTAGGTTGTATATCTTGTTAGATTACACAAACTTGCAGAGATTGATCTTGCTGCACTGAAGATTCTTCGTTAGAAAGCAACTCATTCCAAGAACAGAACTGCATTATTTCACACAGTACGGTTTTTGGGAATCAAGATGTTTCTTTTCCCAACCTTCTGAGTTGGAAATGAAGCAAATCTATTAAGTTGTACATCTAGTTAGATTGCACAAACTAATAAAGTTTGCTTTTGCTGCACTTAAGAGTCTTCATAAGAAAGCAACACATTCTGAGAACAGTACTAGCTTATTTCACACAGTACAGTTTTCGAAAATGAAGGTGTTTTCTAAGCAAACTGGGTTGGACATGAAGTGAATCTACTAAGTTGTATATCTTGTTAGATTACACAAACTAGCAGAGTTTGATCTTGCTGCACTGAAGACTCTTCGTAAGAAAGCAACTCATTTTGAAAACAGATCTAGCGTATTTTACAAAGTAGAGTTTTGTGGAATCAAGGTGTTTCTTTTCTAAACAAACTAATTTAGAAATGAAGGTAACTTATCAAGTTTTACATCTCGTTAGATTACACAAACTGGCAAAGTGATCTTGCTGCACTGAAGACTCTTTGTCAGAAAGCAACTGATTCCAAGAACAGAACTGCATTATTTCTCACAGTACAGTGTTCGCGAATGAAGGTGTTTGTTTTCTAAACAAACTACGTTAGAAATGAAATGAATCTACTAAGTTGTATATCTTGTTAGATTACACAAACTAGCAAAGTTTGATTTTGCTGCACTGATGACTCTTCGTAAGAAAGCAACTCATTCCGAGAACAGAACTACCTTATTTCACAGAGAACAGTGTTCCCCAATGAAGGTGTTCGTTTTTTAAACAAACTACGTTAGAAATGAAATGAATCTACTAAGTTGTATATCTAGTTAGATTACACAAACTAGGAAAGTTTCATTTTCCTGCACTGATGACTCTTCGTAAGAAAGCAACTCATTCCGAGAACAGAACTAGCTTATTTCACACAGTACAGTTTTCGGCAATGAAGGTGTTTGTTTTCTAAACAAACTGCCTTGGAAATGAAGTGAATCTACTAAGTTGTAGATCTTGTTAGATTACACAAACTAGCAAAGTTTGATCTTGCTGCACTCAAGACTCTTCGTAAGAAAGCAGCTCATTCCGAGAACAGAACTAGCTTATTTCACACAGTATGGTTTTGGGGAATCAAGATGTTTCTTTTCCATACCTTCTGCGTTGAAAATGAAGCGAATCTATTACGTTGTACATCTATTTAGATTACACAAACTAGCAAAGTTTGATCTTGCTGGACTGAAGTCTCTTCGTAAGAAAGCAACTCATTCCGAGAACAGTATTAGCTTATTTCACACAGTACAGTTTTCGGCAATTAACGTGTTTGTTTTCTAAACAAACTCGATTGGAAATGATGTGAATCTACTAAATTGTATAACTTGTTAGATTACACAAACTAGCAAAGTTTGATCTTGCTGCACTATAGACTCTTCGTAAGAAAGCAACTCATTTTGAAAACAGATCTAGCGTATTTCACACAGTAGAATTTTGGGGAATCAATGTGTTTATTTTCTAAACAAACTAGTTTAGAAATGAAGCTAACTTATCAAGTTTTGCATCTTGTTAGATTACACAATCTGGCAAAGTTTGATCTTGCTGCACTGAAGACTCTTCGTAAGAAAGCAACTCATTCCGAGAACAGAACTAGCTTATTTCACACAGTACAGTGTTTGGCAATGAAGGTGTTTGTTTTCTAAACAAACTACGTTAGAAATGAAATGAATCTACTACGTTGTACATCTAGTTAGATTTCACAAACTAGTAAAGTTTGATTTTGCTGCACTGAAGACTCTTCCTAAGAAAGCACCTCATTCCGAGAACAGTACTATCTTATTTCACACAGTACATTTTTCTGCAATGAAGGTGTTTGTTTTCTAAGCAAACTGCGTGGGAAATGAAGTGAATCTGCTAAGTTGTATATCTTCGTAGATTACAAAAACTAGCAGAGTTTGATCTTTCTGCACTGAAGACTCTTCCTAAGAAAGCAAACCATTTCGAGAAGAGAACTAACTTATTTCACACAGTACAGTTTTGGGGAATCAAGGTTTTTGTTTTCTAAACAAACTAGTTTAGAAATGAAGCTAACCTACTAAGTTGTATATCTTGTTAGATTACAGAAACTAGCAAAGTTTGATCTTGCTGCACTGAAGACTCTTCATAAGAAAGAAACTCATTTCGAGAACAGAACTAGCTTATTTCACACAGTACAGTTTTGGGGAATCAAGGATTTGTTTTCTAAACAAACTACTTTAGAAATGAAGCTAACCTACTAAGTTGTATATCTTGTTATATTACACAAAGTAGCAAAGTTTGATCTTGTTGCACTGATGACTCTTCGTAAGAAAGCGACTCATTCCAAGAACAGAACTAGCTTTTTTCACACAGTATAGTTTTCGGAAATGAAGGTGTTTGTTTTCTAAGCAAACTGCGTTGGAAATGAAGTGAATCTACTAAGTTGTATATCTTGTTAGATTACACAAACTAGCAAAGTATGATCTTGCTGCACTGAAGACTCTTCGTAAGAAAGCAACTCATTCCGAGAGCAGTACTAGCTTATTTCACATAGTACAGTTTTCGGGAATGAAGGTGTTTGTTTTCTAAGCAAACTGGGTTGGAAATGAAGTGAATCTACTAAGTTGTATATCTTGTTAGATTACACAAACTAGCAAAGTTTGATCTTGCTGCACTGAAAACTATTCCTAAGAAAGCAACTCATTTCGAGAACAGATCTAGCGTAATTCAGACAGTACAGTTTTGGGGAATCAAGGTGTTTGTTTTCTACACAAACTAGTTTAGAAATGAAGCTAACTTATCAAGTTGAAATCTTGTTAGATTACACAAACTGGCAAAGTGTGATCTTGCTGCACTGAAGACTGTTTCTAAGAAAGCAACTCATTCCGAGAACAGAACTACATTATTTCACACAGTGCGGTGTTCGGGAATGAAGGTGTTTGTTTTCTAAACAAGCTACCTTAGAAATGAAATGAATCTACTAAGTTGTACATCTAGTTAGATTACACAAACTAGCAAAGTTTGATCTTGCTGCACTGAATACTCTTCAAAAGAAAGCATCTCATTCCGAGAACAGTACTAGCTTAGTTCACACACTACAGTTTTCATCAATGAAGGTGTTTGTTTTCTAAGCAAACTGCGTTGGAAATGAAGTGAATCTACTAAGTTGTATATGTTGTGAGATTACACAAACTAGCAGAGTTTGATCTTTCTGCACTGAAGACACATCCTAAGAAAGAAACTCATTTCAAGAACAGAATTAACTTATTTCACACAGTACAGTTTTGGGAAATCAAGGCATTTGTTTTCTAAACAAACTAGTTTAGAAATGAACCTAACCTACTAAGTTGTATATCTTGTTATATTACACAAACTAGCTAAGTTTGATCTTGCTGCACTGAAGACTGTTTGTAAGAAAGCAACTGATTCCGAGAACAGAACTACATTATTTCACATGGTACAGTGTTCGGCAACGAAGGTGTTTGTTTTCTAAACAAACTACCTTAGAAATGAAATGAATCTACTAAGTTGTACATCTAGATAGATTACACAAACTAGAAAAGTTTGATTTTGCAGCATTGATGACTCTTCGTAAGAAAGCAACTCAATCCGAGAACAGTACTAGCTTATTTCACACAGTATGGTTTTCGGCCATGAAGGTGTTTGTTATCTAAGCAAACTGCGTTGGAAATGAAGTGAATCTACTAAGTTGTATATCTTGTTAGACTACACAAACTAGCAAATTTTGATCTTGCTGCACTCAAGACTGTTCGTAAGAAAGCAACTCACTACGAGAACAGAACTAGCTTATTTCACACAGTACGGTTTTGGGGAATCAAGATATTTCTTTTCCAAACTTTCTGCTTTGGAAATGAAGCGAATCTATTAAGTTGTACATCTAGTTAGATAACACAATCTAGCAATGTTTGATCTTGTTGCACTGAAGACTCTTTCTAAGAAAGCAACTCATTCCAAGAACAGAACTACATTATTTTACACAGCACAGTGTTCGGCAATGAAGGTGTTTGATTTCTAAACAAACTACGTTAGAAATGAAATGAATCTACTAAGTTGTACATCTAGTTAGATGACACAAACTAGCAAAGTTTGATTTTGCTGCACTGATGACTCTGCCTAAGAAAGCAACTCATTCTGAGAACAGAACTAGCTTATTACTCACAGTACAGTTTTGGGAAATCATGTTTTTTGTTTCCTTAACAAACTAGTTTAGAAATGAAGCTAACCTACTAAGTTGTGTATCTTGTTAGATTACACAAGCTAGCAAAGTTTGATCTTCCAGCACTGAAGACTCTTCGTAATAAAACATGTATTTCCGAGAACAGAACTAGCTTATTTCACACAGTACGATTCGGGGGAATAAAGATGTCTCTTTTCCCAACCTTCTGGGTTGGAAATGAAGTGAATCTATTAGGTTGTACAACTAGTTAGATTACACAAACTAGCAAAGTTTGATCTTGCTGCACAGAAGTCTCTTCGTAAGAAAGCAACTCATTCCGAGAACAGTACTAGCTTATTTCACACAGTACAGTTTTCGGCAATGAAGGTGTTTGTTTTCTAAGCAAACTGCGTTGGAAATGAAGTGAATCTACTAAGTTGTATATCTTGTTAGATTACACAAACTAGCAAAGTTTGATCTTGCTGCACTGAAGACTCTGTAAGAAAGCAACTCATTCTGAGAACAGAACTACATTACTTCACACAGTACAGTGTTCGGCAATGAACATGTTTGTTTTCTAAACAAACTACGTTAGAAATGAAATGAATCTACTAAGCTGTACATCTAGGTAGATTGTACAAACTAGCAAAGTTTGATTTTCCTCCACTGATGACTCTGCCTAAGAAAGCAACTCATTCCGAGAACAGAACTAGCTTATTTCACAGAGTACAGTTTTCTGGAATCAAGGTTTCTGTTTTCTAAACAAACTAGTTTAGAAATGAAGCTAACCTACTAAGTTGTATTTCTTGTTATGTTACACAAACTAGCAAAGTTTGATCTTGCTGCACTGAAGACTCTTTCTAAGAAGGCAACTCATTCCGAGAAAAGAACTAGATTATTTCACACAGTACAGTGTTCGGCAATGAAGTTGTTTGTTTTCTAAACAAACTACTTTAGAAATGAAATGAATCTACTAAGTTGTACATCTAGTTATATTACACAAACTAGCAAAGTTTGATTTTGCTGCACTCATGACTCTGCGTAAGAAAGCAACTCATTCTGAGAACAGAACTAGCTTATTTCTCACAGTACAGCTTTGGGAATTCAAGGATTTCTTTCCTAAACAAACTAGTTTAGAAATGAAGCTAACCTACTAAGTTGTATATCTTGTTAGATTACACAAACTAGCAAATTTGATCTTGCTGCACTGAAGACTCTTCGAAAGAAAGCAACTCATTCCGAGAAGAATACTAGCTTATTTCACACAGTACAGCTTTCGGCAATGAAGGTGTTTGTTTTCTAAGCAAAGTGCGTTAGAAATGAAGTGAATCTACTAAGTTGTATATCTTGTTAGATTACACAAACTAGCAAAGTTTGGTCTTGCTGCACTGAAGACTCTTTGTAAGAAAGCAACTCATTCCGAAACTGAACTACATTATTTCACACAGTACAGTGTTCTGCAATGAAGGTGTTTGTACATCCAGTTAGATTGCACAAACTAGCAAAGTTTTATTTTGCAGCACTGATGACTCTTCGGAAGAAAGCAACTAATTCCGAGAACAGAATTAGCTTTTTTAACACAGTACAGTTTTCGGTAATGAAGGTGTTTGTTTTCTAAGCAAACTGCGTTGGAAATGAAGTGAATCTACTACGTTGTATATCTTGTTTGATTACACAAACTAGCAGAGTTTGATCTTGCTGCTCTGAAGACTCTTCCTAAGAAAGCAACTCATTTTGAGAACAGAACTAACTTATTTCACAAAGTAAATAGTTGGGGTATCAAGGTTTTTGTTTTCTAAACCAACTACTTAAAAATGAAGCTAAACTACTAAGTTGTATATCTTGTTAGATTACCCAAAGCAGCAAAGTTTGATCTTGCTGCACTGAAGACTCTTTGTGGGAAACCACCTCATTATGAGAACAGAATTACATTATTTCACACAGTACAGTGTTCGGCAATGAAGGTGTTTGTTTTCTAAACAAACTACATTAGAAATGAAATGAATCTACTAAGTGGTACATCTAGTTAGATTACACAAACTAGCAAAGTTTGATTTTGCTGCACTGATGACTCTGCGTAAGAAAGCAACTCAATCTGAGAACAGAACTAGCTTATTTCTCACAGTACAGTTTTGGGAAATCAAGGTTTTTTTTTCTAAACAAACTAGTTGAGAAATGAAGGTAACCTACTAAGTTGTACATCTTGTTAGATTACACAAACTAACAAAGTTTGATCTTCCAGCACTGAAGACTCTTCGTAAGAAAGCAACTCATTCCGAGAACAGAACTAGCTTATTTCACACAGTACAGTTTTCGGCAATGAAGGTGTTTGTTTTCTAGGCAAACTGCGTTGGAAATGAAGTGAATCTACTAAGTTGTAAATCCTGTTAGAACACATAAACTAGCAGAGTGTGATCTTGCTGCACTGAAGACTCTTCCTAAGAAAGCAACTCATTTCGAAAACAGAACTAACATTTCACACAGTACAATTTTCAGCAATCAAGGTGTTTGTTTTGTAAGCAAACTGCGTTGGAAATGAAGTGAATCTACTAAGTTGTATATCTTGTTAGATTACACAAACTAGCAGAGTTTGGTCTTGCTGCACTGAAGACTCTTCTTAAGAAAGCAACTCATTTCGAGAACAGAACTAACTTATTTCACACAGTACACTTTTGGGGAAACAAGGTTTTTGTTTTCTAAACCAACTAGTTTAGAAATGAAGCTAACCTACTAAGATGTATATCTTGTTAGATTACACAAACCAGCAAAGTTTGATCTTGCTGCACTGAAGTCTCTTTCTAAGAAAGCAACTCATTCCGAGAACAGAACTGCATTATATCACACAGTACAGTGTTCGGGAATGAAGGTGTTAGTTCTCTAAACAAACTACCTTAGAAAAGAAATGAATCTACGAAGTTGTACATCTAGTTAGATTACACAAAGTAGCAAAGTTTGATTTTGCTGCACTGTTGACTCTGCGTAAGAAATCAACTCAATCTGAGAGCAGACCTAGCTTATTTCTCACAGTACAGTTTTGGGAAATCAAGGTTTCTGTTTTCGAAACAAACTAGTTTAGAAATGAAGCTAACCTACTAAGTTGTATATCTTGTTAGATTACACAAACTCACAAAGTTTGATCTTCCAGCACTGAACACTCTTTGTAAGAAAGCAACTCATTCGGAGAACAGAACTAGCATATTTCACACAGTATGGTTTTGGGGAATCAAGATGTTTCTTTTCCCAACCTTCTGCGTTGGAAATGAAGCAAATCTATTAAGTTGTACATCTAGTTAGATTACACAAACTAGCAAAGTTTGATCTTGCTGTACTGAAGAGTCTTAGTAAGAAAGCAACTCATTCCGAGAACAGAACTAGCTTATTTCACACAGTACAGTTTTCGGCAATGAAGGTGTTTGTTTTCTAAGCAAACAGCTTTGGAAATGAAGTGAATCTACTAAGTTGTATATCTTGTTAGATTACACAAACTAGCAAAGTTTGATCTTGCTGCCCTGAAGACTCTTCCTAAGAAAGCAACTCATTCGGAGAACAGAACTAGCTTATTTCACACAGTGTGGTTGTGTGAATCAAGATGTTTCTTTTCCAAACCTTCTGCATTGGAAATGAAGCTAATCTATAAAGTTGTACATCTTGTTAGATTACAAAAACCAGCAAAGATTGATCTTGCTGCACTGAAGACTGTTTGTAAGAAAGCAACTCATTCCGAGAACAGAACTACATTATTTCACACAGTACGTTGTTCGGCAATGAAGACGTATGTTTTCTAAACAAACTACCTTAGAAATGAAATGAATCTAATAAGTTGTACATCTACTTAGATTAAACAAACTAGCAATGTTTTACTTTGCTGCACTGATGACTGTTCGTAAGAAAGCAACTCATTCCGAGAACAGAATTAGCTTATTTCACACAGTACAGTTTTCGGCGTTGAAGGTGTTTGTTTTCTAAGCAAACTGATTTGGAAATGAAGTGAACCTACTAAGTTGTATATCTTGTTAGATTACACAAACTAGCAGAGTTTGATCTTGCTGCACTGAAGACTCTTCCTAAGAAAGCAACTCATTTCGAGAAAAGAACTAACTTATTTCACACAGTACAGGTTTGGTGAAACAAGGTTTTGGTTTTCTAAACCAACTAGTTTAGAAATGAAGCTAACCTACTAAGTTGTACATCTTGTTAGATTACAAAAACCAGCAAAGTTTGATCTTGCTGCACTGAAGACTCTTTGTAAGAAAGCAACGCGTTCCGAGAACAGAACTACATTATTTCACACAGTACAGTGTTCCGCAATGACGGTGTTTGTTTTCTAAACAAACGACATTAGAAATGAAATGAATCTACTAAGGTGTACATCTAGTTAGATTACAGAAACGAGCAAAGTTTGATTTTGCTGCACTGATGACTCTGCGTAAGAAAGCAACTCATTCTGAGAACAGAACTAGGTTATTTCTCACAGCACAGTTTTGGGAAATCAAGGTTTTTGTTTCCTAAACAAACTAGTTTAGAAATGAAGCTAAGCTACTAAGTTGTATATTTTGTTAGATTACACAAACTAGCAAAGGTTGATCTTCCAGAACTGAAGACTCTTCGTAAGAAAGCAAATCATTCCGAGAACAGAACTAGCTTATTTCACATAGTACACTTTTCGGGAATGAAGGTGTTTGTTTTCTGAGAAAACTGGGTTGGAAATGAAGTGAATCTACTAAGTTGTATAACTTGTTAGATTACACAAACTGGGCAAGTTTGATCTTACTGCACTGAAGACTCTTTGTAAGAAAGCAACTCATTTCGAAAACAGATCTAGCGTATTTCACACAGTAGAGTTTTGGCAAATCAAGGTGTTTGTTTTCTAAACAAATTAGTTTAGAAATGAAGTTAACTTATCAAGTTTTTCATCTTCTTAGATTACACAAACTGGCAAAGTTTGATCTTGCTGCACTGAAGACTCTTTGTAAGAAAGCAACTCATTCCGAGAACAGAACTAGCTTGTTTCACACAGTACGGTTTTGGGGAATCAAGATGTGTAGTTTCCCAACCTTCTGCGTTGGAAATGAAACGAATCTATTAAGTTGTACATCTAGTTAGATTACACAAACTAGCAAAGTTTGATGTTGCTGCACTGAAGACTCTTCCTAAGAAAGCAACTCATTTCCAGAAGAGAACTAACTTATTTCACACAGTATAGGTTTGGTGAAACAAGGTTTTGGTTTTCTAAACCAACTAGTTTAGAAATGAAGCTAACCTACTAAGCTGTACATCTTGTTAGATTACAAAAACCAGCAAAGTTTGATCTTGCTGCACTGAAGACTCTTTGTAAGAAAGCAACTCATTCCGAGAACAGAACTACATTATTTCACACAGTACGTTGTTCGGCAATGAAGGTGTATGTTTTCTAAACAAACTACCTTAGAACTGAAATGAATCTTCTAAGTTGTACATCTACTTAGATTACACAAACTAGCAATGTTTGATTTTGCTGCACTGATGACTCTTCGTAAGAAAGCAACTCATTCCGAGAACAGAATTAGCTTATTTCACACAGTACAGTTTTCGGCGTTGAAGGTGTTTTTTTTCTAAGCAAACTGCGTTGGAAATGAAGTGAATCTACTAAGTTGTATATCTTGTTAGATTACACAAACTAGCAAAGTTTGATCTTGCTGCACTGAAGACTCTTCGTAAGAAAGCAACTCATTCCGAGAACAGAACTAGCTTTTTTCACACAGTACGGTTTTGGGTAATCAAGATGTTTCTTTTCCCAACCTTCTGCGTTGGAAATGCAGCGAATGTATTAAGTTGTACATCTAGTTAGATTACACAAACTAGCAAAGTTTGATCTTGCTGCACTGAAGACTCTTCTTAAGAAAGCAACTCATTTCGAGAACAGAACTAACTTATTTCACACAGTACAGGTTTGGTGAAACAAGGTTTTGGTTTTCTAAACCAACTAGTTTAGAAATTTAGATAACCTACTAAGTTGTACATCTTGTTAGATTACAATAAACACCAAAGTTTGATCTTGCTGCACTGAAGACTCTTTGTAAGAAAGCAACTCATTCCGAGAACAGAACTACATTATTTCACACAGTAAGTTGTTCGGCAATGAAGGTGTATGTTTTCTAAACGAACTACCTTAGAAATGAAATGAATCTACTAAGTTGTACATCTAGTTAGATTACACAAACTAGCAATGTTTGATTTTGCTGCACTGATGACTCTTGGTAAGAAAGCAACTCATTCCGAAAAGAGAATTAGCTTATTTCACACAGGACAGTATTCGGCAATGAAGGTGTTTGTTTTCTAAGCAAACTGCGTTGGAAATGAAGTGAATCTACTAAGTTGTATATGTTGTTAGATTACACAAACTAGCAAAGTTTGATCTTGCTGCACTGAAGACTCTTCCTAAGAAAGCAACTCATTTCGAAAACAGACCTAGCATATTTCACACAGTAGAGTTTTGGGGAATCAAGGTGTTTGTTTTCAAAACAAACTAGTTTAGAAATGAAGCTAACTTATCAAGTTTTACATCTTCTTAGATTACACAAACTGGCAAAGTTTGATCTTGCTGCACTGAAGTATCTTTCTAAGAAAGCAACTCATTCCGAGAACAGAACTACCTTGTTTCACACAGTACGGTTTTTGGGAATCAAGATGTTTCTTTTCCAAACCTTCTGCGTTGGAAATGGAGCGAATCTATTAAGTTGTTCATCTAGTTAGATTACACAAACTAGCAAAGTTTGATCTTGTTGCACTGAAGACTCTTCGTATGAAAGCAACTCATTTCGAAAACAGATCTAGCGTATTTCACACAGTAGAGTTTTGAGGAATCAAGGTGTTTGTTTTCTAAACAAATTAGTTTAGAAATGAGGTTATCTTATCAAGTTTTACAACTTGTTAGATTACACAAACTGGCAAACTTTGATCTTGCTGCACTGAAGACTCTTTGTAAGAAAGCAACTCATTGCGAGGACAGAACTAGCTTATTTCACACAGTACAGTGTTTGGCAATGAAAGTGTTAGTTTTCTAATCAAACTACCTTAGAAATGAAATGAATCTACTAAGTTGCATATCTTGTTAGACTACACAAACTGGCAAAGTTTGATCTTGCTGCACTGAAGACTCTTCGTAAGAAAGCAACTCATTCCGAGAACAGTACTAACTTATTTCACACAGTACAGTTTTCTGCAATGAAGGTGTTTCTTTTCTACGCAAACTGCCTTGGAAATGAAGTGAATCTACTAAGTTGTATATCTTGTTAGATTACACAAACTAGCAAAGTTTGATCTTGCTGCACTGAAGACTCTTCGTAAGAAAGCAACTCATTTCGAAAACAGATCTAGCGTATTTCACACAGTAGAGTTTTGGTGCATCAAGGTGTTTGTTTTCTAAACAAACTAGTTTAGAAATGAAGCTAACTTATCAAGTTTTACATCTCGTTAGATTACACAAACTGGCAAAGTTTGATCTTGCTGCGCTGAAGACTCTTCGTAAGAAAGCAACTCATTTCGAAAACAGATCTAGTCTATTTCACACAGTAGAGTTTTGGCGAATCAAGGTGTTTGTTTTCTAAACAAACTAGTTTAGAAATGAAGCTAACTTATCAAGTTTTACATCTAGTTAGGTTACACAAACGGGGAAAGTGTGATCTTGCTGCACTGAAGACTCTTTGAAAGAAAGCAACTCATTCCGAGAACAGAACTACATTACTTCACACAGTACGGTGTTCAGAAATAAAGGGGGTTGTTTCCCAAACAAACTACCTTAGAAATGAAATGAATCTACTAAGTTGTACATCTAGTTAGATTACACAAACTAGCAAAGTTTGATTTTGATGCACTGGTGACTCTTCGTAAGAAAGCAACTCATTCCGAGAACAGAATTAGCTTATTTCACCCAGTACAGTTTTCAGCAATGAAGGTGTTTGTTTTCTAAGCAAACTGTGTTGGAAATGAAGTGAATCTAGTAAGTTGTATATCTTGTTAGATTACACAAACTAGCAAAGTTTAATCTTGCTGCACTGAAGACTCTTCCTAAGAAAGCAACTCATTTCGGAAACAGAGCTAGCGTATTTCACACAGTAGAGTTTTGGGGAATCAAGGTGTTTGTTTTCTAAATAAATTAGTTTAGAAATGAAGTTAACTTATCAAGTTTTACATCTTGTTAGATTACACAAACTGGCAAAGTTTGATCTTGCTGCACTGAAGACGCTTTGTAAGAAAGGAACTCATTCCGAGAACAGAACTACATTATTTCACACAGCACACTGTTCGGCAATGAAGGTGTTTGTTTTCTAAACAAAATACCTTAGAAATGAAATGAATCTACTAAGTTGTACATCTAGTTAGATTACACAAACTAGCAGTTTGATTTTGCTGCAATGATGACTCTTCGTAAGAAAGCAACTCATTCCGAGGACAGAACTAGCTTATTTAACACAGTAGAGTTTTCGGCAATGAAGGTGTATGTTTTCTAAGCAAACTGCGTTGGAAATGAAGTGAATCTACTAAGTGGTATATCTTGTTCGATTACACACACTAGCAAAGTTTGATCTTGCTGCACAGAAGACTCTTCGTAATAAAGCAACTCATTCCTAGAACAGAACTAGCTTGTTTCTCACAGTACGGTTTTGGGGAATCAAGAAGTTTCTTTTCCCAACCTTCTG
>PVKW010040617.1:0-18474 GCA_004027895.1 Orientallactaga bullata | reverse complement strand
AAAAAAAAATTTTTTTTGAGAGAGACAGAGAGAAAGAAAGAGGCAGAGAGAGAATGGGCACACCAGGGCCTTTCAGCCACTGTGAATGAACTCCAGACGTGTGTGCCCCCTTGTGCACATGTGCGACATTGCACACTTGCGTCACTTTTGCATCTGGCTATATGTGGGACCTGGAGATTTGAACAAACATTCTTAGGCTTCGCAGGCAAGAGCTTTAACCACTAAACCGTCTCTCCAGCCCTATTATGACTTTTTATTGTATTTATTTAAGAGAGAGAGGCAGAGAGAATGGACATGGAAGGGCCTATAGCCAGTGCAAACAAACTCCAGATGCATGCTCCACCTTGTATATCTGGCTTATGTGGGTACTAGGGAATCAAACCTGCATCCTTAGGCTTTGTAGGCAAGCACCTTAACCACTAAGCCATTTCTCCAGCTCCAGTATGACATCTTTATACATGTATCATTATACCTTGCTCACATTTGCACCACAACTGTCTATCCCCCCTCTTCTTACCTTACTGGTCCCCTTTCTGTTCCATAAATAGACCCTTTCTATTTTCATGTCATATACACACATACACAATCTGTATGTGTGTGTGTTTATATGTGTGTCTATATGTATATATACATTTTGTATATATATAGTTAACTCTCCATATATGAGGAAAAACATCTGTTTTGTCTTTCTTCCCATTATTCTCCTGTTTACTCCTCTTCCTTCCTTTTTGTGTGTTTTCTTTTTTTAATTCTTTTTTTATTGATAGCTTCCATAATTTATAGACAATAAAACATGATAATTTCCTCCCCTCCCCGCCTTCCTTCTCACAAATTCACCTTCCATCATATCCCCTTCCCATCTCAGTCTCTCTTTTATTTTGATGTCATCATCTTTTCCTCTTATTATGAGGGTCTTGTGTAGATAGTGCCAAGCACTGCAGGGTCATGGGTATCCAGGCCATTTTGTGTCTGGGAAATTGCATTGTAAGCAGTCCTACACTTCCTTTGGCTCTTATATTTTTTTCCACCATCTCTTGTGCAATGGACCCTGAGCCTTGGAGGATGTGATAGGGATCTCTCAGTGCTGAGCACTCTCCTGTCACTTCTTCTCAGCACTATGGTGCCTTTTGAGTCATCCCAGTGGTCACTGCCATCTGAAAAGAGAAGCTTCTCTTATAACCAAAAGTGAGAGCAACATTAATATATGTGAATGAACATTAAGAGAAGTGCTTACAGGGCAGTTTGGTGAGCATAATTTATGCATTTAGCCAGATCCCAGCAGGCATTACTTCCCTTCCCCCAGCTTATGACTTCCCCTGCAATAGGCTTTTGACTAGGTTTTCAGTACCAGGCATGTATTCCTTCCCATGGAGCGGGCCTCCAATCCAATTAGAGAGCAGTTGGTTTCCCACATAACACACATGTCACTATTGCACCAGTTGGAACATTTGGCTTGGCTGGCCATTCTTAAGGCTTGCAGTGACCATTGCTGTTTATCACTGTTGATGATTCCTCTGGCTGCATACAGCATAGCTTTTTCCAGCTTTCTCGTTCTGGTCTGTCAGTGACCTGTAATGTTTTGAAGGCACTAGGGACCTCCCTGGCCAACAACTCACTGGAACGTATCCCATCCCTGGCACTGAAATTTTTCTGGTAACATTCTATGTCTTCTGAATATGCCATTATCCAAAGAAATAGGTTTCCATATGGCTTATTCATAACATCTTAAGTTTTGATTAACCCTCCTCCTACCTTTCCTTTATTCAATCCTTTCCCTCACCTCACTTCCTTTTAAACCTCTTTACCTTCATAATTTGCCTTCTAGTTTCATGTTATATGTGTATGTATATGTGTGTGTGTGTGTGTGTGTGTGTGTGTACATATATATGAGAGAAAACCTATGATACTTGTCTGAGGTTGGCTTATTTTGCATAACATGATAATTTCCAGTTCTGTTCATTTTCTATAAGTAGCATAATTTTATTCTTTGCAGCTGATTAAAATCTTAAATTTTTTTTTTATTTTTTAAAAACTTATTTATTTGGGGCTGGAGAGTTAAGGCATTTGCCTGTATAAGCCAAAGGATCCCAGTTTGATTCTTCAGGACCCACATAAGCCAGATGTACAAGGGGCACATGTGTATGTCATTCATTTGCAATGGCTGGAGGCCCTGGCGTGTCCATTCTCTCTCTCTCTCTCTCTCTCTCTCTCTTTCTCTCTTTCTCTCTCTTTCTCAAATAAGTAAATAAATAAATAAAATATATTTTTTAAAAATTTATTTATTTGGAAGCAGAGAGAGAAAGAGAGAGAATGGGCACGCCAGGGCCTCCAGCCATTGCACACAAACTCCATATGCATGTGCCCCCTTGTGCATCTAGTTTTATGTGGATACTAGGGAATTGAACTTGGACTGTTAGGCTTTGCAAGCAAGTGCCTCAACTGCTGAGTCATGTCTCCAGCCTCATAAAATTTTATTGTGATAAACCAAGTGTGGTGGCATATGCCTCTAATCTCAGCATTCAAGATATGAAGGCAGGAGGATCAGAAGTTCAGGGTCATTTTTTTCCACAAAGTGAGCTTGAGGAATACATGAGATCTTGCCTCAAAAAACAAAACAAACAAAAATATTTTAAAATTCAGTTTGCATATATAACACATTTTCCATTCATCTGTAATTGGGTATCTACACTGCTTATCCCAGCAACAAGGGGACTGAGTCACTACTCCAGTGTCACCTTCAGCAGCCTGATAAGTTCCCTTAATATTTTAGGTACCTTGCAAACTCAAGATTGGTGGCTTTGACACAGAAAGGAGTTTCAGGACTAGCCAGTATGAAGCATAGTTGGAATTCATTAATGATACTTTAATATAAGTTTTAAGCATGAGAGTTAAGTGAACAGAGAGAGGCTCTCTGGAAGAATAAGACATACCCAGGCTGGGGAGATGGTTTAGTGGTCAGAGGCACTTGCTTGCAAAGCCTGCTGGCCTAGGTTCAATTCCTCAGAACCTAACATACACACACACACATAAATAAAATTTAGAAAAAGAAATACTTAAGTCATGATCAAGTATCCTAGCATAACCATAACCACATGTACCATTTGGTGGCTCTCAAATTACATCTCAAAAGGTTACTAAACCAGACATGGTGGCATACACCTTTGATCCTAGCACTTGGGAGGCAGAGGGAGGAAGATCAGTGTGACTTGGAAGCGAGCCTGGCACTACAGAGTTGAGTTCCAGGTCAGCCTGGGCTAGAGTGAGACCCTACTTCGAAACACCCCCCCCCCAAAAAAAAAAGCTTGCTGAGACCTTCCCCGTTCTCCCACTTTTTTTTTTCCTTTTTGATTATAGGTGGCTCCAGTGTTGTATTAATTGGGATTATGATCTAATAAGGTGAAACCAGGAGCCACTAGGGGTTGTACAAGGTGGTTAGGACATGCATGCCCTTTGCTTTAAAGAGGGTTTCTAGTGAGTTTCGAAGTAATTGCAGATTAACAGAAAGTAAGGACTTTTAAGGAAAGACTTTTAAAATATTTTTTTCATTATTTATTTGAGAGAAAGATACAGAAATAGTGGGAGAGAGAGAGAAAGAGAATGGGCATGCCAGGACCTCTAGCCACTGCAAATGAACTCCTGATGCATGTGCCCCCTTGTGCATCTGGCTTATGTGGGGTCTGGGAAATCAAACCTGGGTCCTTTGGCTTTGCAGGCAAGCACCTTAACTGCTTGCTAAACCATCTCTCCAACCCGAGAAAGGCTTTTTATTTTAATTTTATTTTTTATTGACAACTTCCATAATTATAGACAATAACCCTTGGTAATTCCCTCCCTCCCTCCTCTTTCCCCTTTGAAACTCCACTCTCCATCATATCCCCTCCATCTCTCAATCAGTCTCTCTTTTATTTTGATGTCATGATCTTTTCCTCCTATTATGATTGTCTTGTGTTGGTAGTGTCAGGCACTGTGAGGTCATGGATATCCAGGCCATTTTGTGTCTGGAGGAGCATGTTGTAAGGAGTCCTACCTTTCCTTGGCTCTTAACATTTTTTTTCTGCCACCTCTTCCGCAATGGACCCTGACCAAGGAAGGCTTTTAAAGAAATGATAATTTTGGGCTGGAGAAATGGTTTAGTGGTTAAAGTGTTTGTCTGCAAAGCCAAAAGTCCCTGGTTCAATTCTCCGGGACCCACGTAAGCCAGATGCCACAAGTAGGCGCATTCATCTGGAGTTCATTTGCAGTGCCTGGATGCCCTGGTATACCTATTCTCTCTCTCTTTCTTTCTCTCTCAAATAAATAAATAAATAAATAAATAAATAAATAAATAAAATATATTTTTCTAAAAAGAAATGATAATTATGCTGGAATACCCCCCCCCCCCCAAGGTAGAGTCTTACTCTAGCCCAGGCTGACCTGGAATTTACTTAAGCTCATGGAGATCCTCCTACCTCTGCCTCTTGAGTGCTGGGATTAAAGGTGTGCACCACCATGCCCAGATTTGTGCTAGAATTCTTTTTTATTTTTTAATTTTTTGGTTTTCTGAAGTAGGTCTCACTCTAACCCAGGCTGACTGAAATTCACTATGTAGTCTCAGGGTGGCCTTGAACTCATATCAATCCTCCTACGAGTGCTGGGATTAAAGGCGCACACCATCATGCCCGGCTATGCTGGAATTCTTGATTCTCTGCTGGTGAGAGACTTAACCAGAAACCAGGGTAAAGGGGTTCCTTTCCCTTTTCACAACACCTATAATTTTTCCTCCATATCTTGGCTACTGTGAGCAGTGTAGCTATGAACATGGCATGCAAGTATCTCAGGTATATTGACTTAGAGTCCTTCAGGTAGATACCCAGAAAGGTACAGTTGATCATATGGTAATTCTAGTTTTAGATTTTAGAAACCTTCATACTGATTTCCATAGTGGATGTACCACTTTACATGTATTTTATAAAGGCTCCTCGGTAATGTTTATTAGGACAATCTGACAAGTATTGAAAGCACAAACAAAATCATGCATTTCATAACCTAGTAGTAATTTTCATAGGCTTTTTGTCTTTTTTCCCCTGAGTACATTAAAAATAACTCTTTTGCCTGGAAGATGGCTCAGTGGATAAGAGTGCTTACTACATAAGCATAAGAACCTGATACTGCCTGAGATTTTTATTCCTAGCACCCATGTAAAAAGCTTGGTGTGTCCACTCACAATTCTAACCCCAGTCCTGAGATGGGGCAGAAACTGGAGAATCACTGGGGTTCATTGGTCAGCCAGTCTGACTGAAAAGAAAAGAGAAGAAAAATGAAACGAAACGAAACAAAACTTCAGTTTCTTTGGAAGACTCCATCTCAAGGAAAAATCCCCGAAGAGTGAAGGGGGGGGGGCACTTGACATTTTTCACTGGCCTTTGCGTACATGCACAAGGGGCACAGGCATGTATACATACAAATACACAAACCAGCTTAAAAAGATATTTTCGCCAGGCGTGGTGGCGCACACCTTTAATCCCAGCACTCAGGAGGCAGAGGTAGGAGGATTGCTGTGAGTTTGAGGTCACCCTGATACTACATAGTGAATTCCAGGTCAGCCTGGGCTAGAGTGAGTCCCCACCTTGAAAAACCAAAAAAAAGGAAAAGATAT
Source organism: Orientallactaga bullata (assembly GCA_004027895.1). Classification (NCBI taxonomy): domain Eukaryota; kingdom Metazoa; phylum Chordata; class Mammalia; order Rodentia; family Dipodidae; genus Orientallactaga; species Orientallactaga bullata. The sequence goes on along the minus strand of PVKW010040617.1, from coordinate 12,839 downwards.
TTTCAAGAATAGATTCATAGTATTCTGACTTCTTTGCCATGTGCACTATAATGTTATTTGAATGCATGTTTATACTACCTATGTACTGTAATTGATTTTAACTAATTTCACATTTTCAGACACCTACATAGTTTATTACATTGCTGTATTAAGTAGCATTGGTATGCATACCTTTATACTTATTACTAATTTATAGCTCTTAATGCCTTTTCAGTATGCACTTGCTGGGTCAGTATCTGAAAAATACAAGTTTTTCATGTATATTACCAAATTTACTTTTCAGAAAATTTCTAGGTTATATCTTAAAACCAATTTCAGAGTCCTATATTCCTTTCAATGTGCTAAGTTTAAAAACTAAAGTTTGATTAGGAAACAAAAAGATTTTTAAGTAATGTGCTCTAAGTATGGTCTGGGAGAGTGAATGTTAGTACACAGCATCATACACTGGACAGGTTGTATTCTTATCCTTACATGGGTCAGTAGAGTCCTGCTTTTTGCTGTTTAGTTTGATTTTTTGGTTTATTGTCACTTTCTTCTGTCTCCTACATTTTTTTCACATAGAGACCAAATGAGAGGGTGGACACCACAATAGAAAAACCAAGAGAAGAACCAGTACTCAAAGATGCCACCCCAGTAAGTGGTCTTGTTTAATATGGTGACCAGGTGTGATGTAAGGAGATGAAAGCTAAGTATTAATTAGTAGCAGTGTGTTGTTATAGCTTTATACATGTCTTTATTTCAGAAGTTAAACTGAAACAAATCTTGTGTTTGAGGAGTAGATATTTTCCATGAATTATTTTCTGTTTAAAAACCATAATCAGCTGGGCATGGTGGCACATGCCTTTAATCCCAGCACTAAGAAAGCCAAGGTAAAAGGATCACTGTGAGTTTGACATTTTTCACTGGCCTTTGCATACATGCACAAGGGGCACAGGATCTGTGTACACAAATACACAAGCCAGGTTAAAAAGATATTTTCGCTGGGCGTGGTGGTGCACACCTTTAATGCCAGCACTCGGGAGGCAGAGGTAGGAGGATTGCCATGAGTTCAAGGTCACCCTGAGATCACATAGTGAATTCCAGGTCAGCCTGGGCTAGAGTGAGACCCTACCTTAAAAAACAAACAAAAAGGGCTGGAGAGATGGCTTAGCGGGTTAAGGCGCCTACCTCCTAAGCCTAAGAACACTGGTTTCAATCTCCAGGTCCCACGTTTAGCCAGATGCAAAGTGATGCAAGGGCGCAATGCTGCACTTGACCACAAGGGGGTACACGCATCTGGAGTTCATTCGCAGCAGCTGAGAGGCTGCTGGCGCTCCCATCTGTATCTGTTTTCCTCTCCCTCTCTCTGTGTCTCTCTCCAAAATAAAAAAATAAAAAAAAAAAGAATCATTTTTTAATTTGAACTCTCAAGATACCTTATTATAATTGGATGTCAGAAACCATCAATCTTGTTATCTTTCTTTTTTGTGTACATTGTATATGATATTTGTCTGTGTGTGTTTTGGTCTTTACCTTCTACCTTATTTGAGGCACGGTCTCTCGTTTGCCTCTGCATTTGCCAGAATAGCTGGAAAGCAAGCCTGTGTGGATTTTCCTGTCTCTGCATCCAGTCTTATCATGCTGGGATTACGGATGTGTGCTATCACATGCCACTTTACATGGATTCTAGGAATCCAAACTCAGATGATCGTACAAGTGCTTTTACATATTGAGCCAGCTTCCCAGCCAATCCTGTTTTCGTTATTGAGACTGGGCTTAATAATTTTCTTCTCCTCTTATCTTTTTTGTTTTGGTTTTCTGAGGTAGGGTTTCACTCTAGTCCAGGCTGACCTGGAATTCACTTTGTAGTCTCAGGGTGGCCTCGAACTCATGGTGATCCTCCTACCTCTGCCTCCTGAGTTCTGGGATTAAAGGCGTGCACCACCACACCTGGGTTCCTCTTGTCTTTTGCTAGTTATGGACAGCAGGTATCATTGATGCTGAATTTTACATTGCAAGTACTTTTAGTGGACTTTGAATGTAGTGTAGTTTCTTTGTTCAAACAATCTTACTGATGGAGTATTGTGACCTTTCCTGTAGGTTCAGCCAGTGCCGCTTCCTGCTCCAACAACAGAAGCATCCACTGGTGCTAAGTTCCAGGTTGGTGATCTTGTTTGGTCCAAGGTGGGAACCTATCCTTGGTGGCCTTGTATGGTTTCAAGTGATCCCCAGCTTGAGGTCCATACCAAGATTAACACAAGAGGTAAGAAAAATAGATGTTAAGTACCAAGTTTGCAGTAAAGAAAACTGAACTTACAGTGTTGTATTGAACATAAAAATACAGCTGGAGAGCCAGGTGTGGTGGTGCACTCCTTTAATCCCAGCACTTGCAAGGCAGTGGTAGGAAGATTGCCGTGAGTTTGAGGCCACCCTGAGACTACAGTGTATACTTGAGTTCGTGGTGGTCCTCCTGCCTCTGTCTCCCACAAGCTTTTTAAATTTTTTTTTAATTTGAGAGAGACAGAGAGAGGAGGAGGCAGAGAATGGGTGCACCAGGGCCTCTGAGCCACTGTGAACGAACTCTAGACGCGTGCGCCCCTTGTGCGCATATGCGATATTGTGCGCTTGTCACTTTTGCGGCTGGCTAAACGTGGGACCTGGAGATTTGAACAAGTGTTTTAGGCTTCATGCCATCTCTTCAGCCCTCCCGTGAGTTTTCTATCAGTTTTAAAAAATTTTTTTTAAATTCTATTTATTTATTTGCAAGCAGAGGGGGGGGGAGGGAGAAGAGAGGCAGACAGAGAGCAAATGGGCACGCCAGGACCTCTAGCCATTGCAAATGAACTCCAGATGCATGTGCCCCTTGTGCATCTGGCTTATGTGGGTCCTGGAGAATCGAACTGGGATCCTTTGGTTTCACAGGCAAACACCTTAACAGCTAAGCCATTTCTCCAGCCCTCTATCAGGTTTTAATTATGGTCATTTTAACATGGCAGAGAACTGTAATTGATGTAGTCCTTGTGCGTGTTGCATATACCGCTAAGTTTTAATGCCCAGCCCTTTAATTTTATTTTTCTTTCTTTTTTGTTTTTAAAGCAGGGTCTCACTCTAGCCCATGCTGGCCTAGAACTCACTGTTGCCCTAGGCTGGTCTTGAGCTCATGACAATCCTCTTATCTCTGACTCCCAGAGTGCTGGGGAAAAGGTAATAAAAGTGTGTGTGTACCACCATGCCTGGGTGTTTATTTTTCCCCAAAAATAATGTTCACAGCTTGGCAAATTTAATGCTAGACTTTCTCTGTGGTTACATTTATACATATATTAATTTTTACATAGTTATTCTCATAATATATACAGCTTTGTCACTGCTTTTTTAAAAAATATATTTTATTTTTGTTTATTTATTTGACAGAAAGAGGGAGGGAGGGAGAGAGAGAAGGAAAGGGAGAGAGAATGGGTACACCAGGGCCTCCACCCACTGCAAATAAACTCCAGATGCATGCGCCACCTTGTGCATCTGGCTAACATGGGTCCTGAGGAATCGAACCTGGGTCCTTTGGCTTTGCAGGCAAACGCCTTAACTGCTAAGCCATCCCTCCATCCCTGTCACTGCTTTTTTTTTTTTTTTTACTGATTTTTAAAAAATATTTTAATTATTATGAACTTTATAGTATGACATATTGCATATTGGTCATATTCCCATTGGGTTATATTCTTATATTCCCTCTGCCCCTTTCCCATTCCATATAGGGTCCTCCTCAGCAGGGTTGTTGGTATTCACTGTAGGGTCATGAATGTACCAATCAGTCTCTGTGGGGGGGGGGGAACTCCTCAGGATACACCTTCCCATCCTGTGGCTCTTACGATCTTTCAGCACCCTCTTCTGCAATGTCTGTGAGTCTTGGCAGGCATAAGTCTCCTTTGGTAGTGAGCTCTCATCCTCTGGTTGTCTGCTTTGATGACGAGTCTGTCTACCACTATCTCTGTGGAAGAAGTTGTCAGGCTAGAAGTGAGAACAGCACTCATGTTTAAATTGCCACTCCCTCTGTAGTGTTTTTGGGGTCCTGACTCATCTTGTGTTAGGCAATTGGCTATCTTTTCTTGTTAACATTGATGAATCTTGGTTCTTTCCGGTATTCCCTGCCATCTGTAAAAAAGCAGATATTGAGCTGGAGAGATGGCTTAGCAGTTAAGGCGCCTGCCTCCTAAGCCTAAGAACGCCGGTTCCAATCTCCAGTGGTTCCAATCTCCAGGTCCCACGTTTAGCCAGATGCAAAGGGCGCAATGCCGCACTTGACCACAAGGGGGCGCACACATCTGGATTTTGTTTGCAGCAGCTGAAAGGCTGCTGGCGCCCCCATCTGTATATGTCTTCCTCTCCCTCTTTCTCTGTCTCTCTCCAAAAAAAAAGCAGATATTCTGAACAAGAGTAAGAGGAGCATGGATCAAAGGGGATAAACATAGTCTTTTCAAATACTTTTTTTCCCCCTAAGGTATGGTTTCGTTCTAGCTCAGGCTGACTTGACCTGGTAGTCTTCTGGTGGCCTTGATCTCATGGTGATCCTCCTACCTCTGGCTCTCAAGTGCTGGGATTAAAGGCGTGCACTACCATGCCTGGCTTCAAAGACATTTTGTTTGTTTGTTTGTTTGTTTTTGTTTTTTCAAGGTAGGGTCTCTCTAGCCCAGGCTGACCTGGAATTCACAATGTAATATCTCAGGGTGGCTTGGAACTCATGGTGATCCTCCTATCTCTGCCTCCTGAGTGCTGGGATTAAAGACATGCACCACCACACCTGGCCTCAAAGGCTTTTTAATGGCCATTCTTCTTTCTTTAGCCAAAGAACAGTGGAAGCTTCTCTGTAGAGGCTATGACCTTACTATTCATAGAATTCTGACTTGATTCCCAGTATCTAATTGGAGAGCAGTTGATTACCTCCATAGTCTGTGTGCCACTACGTGTACATCTTGTCTGGCTGGTTGATTTTTTTTTTTTTTTTTTTTTTTTTTTTTTTTTTTTTTTTTTTTTTTTTTTTTTTTTTTTTTTTTTTTTTTTTTTTTTTTTTTTTTTTTTTTTTTTTTTTTTTTTTTTTTTTTTTTTTTTTTTTTTTTTTTTTTTTTTTTTTTTTTTTTTTTTTTTTTAGCTTACAGGATCCTCTTTTTGTTCATATTCTTGGTGACCATTACCCCCAGCAACTCTCATAACACTTTCCAGCACTATGAGGACTAGCCATCAGGGATATGGCTTCCTTCTCAGTCCCAGCATGATTTCATTCTGTCTTTACTTGCAGCCTATGGGGTCTTCAGCAATAGGGTTTTACCATTTAGCTCTGGTGAGTAACGAAGTGCTTTGGTAATAGCCTGCATTGTTTTAGGGACCTCATGGGCCTCTTGACCAATAGCTCTCTGTGGGAGGTAATCCAGTTCTGGTACTGGGATTTACCAGCCAGAACCTATGGTTTTAATTACTTCCTTTGGTTTTTCAAGGTAGGGTCTCATTCTAGCCCAGTCTGTCCTGGAATTAACTATGTAGTCTCAGGCTGACAACTTTTTGTTGTTGTTGTTGTTTTGAGGTAGGGTTTCACTCTAGTCCAGGCTGACCTGGAATTCCTTATGTAGTCTCAGGATGGCCTCAAACTATGGCGATCCTCCTACCTCTGCCTCCCAAGTGCTAGGATTAAAGGCGTGCACCACGACGCCAGGCTCACTTTTTTTCTTTTCTTTTCTTCCCTTTTCTTTTCTTTTCTTTTCTTTTCTTTTCTTTTCTTTTCTTTTCTTTTCTTTTCTTTTCTTTCTTTGTTTTGGAGAGACAGAGTGTGAGAGGAAAACGGATAAATGAATGGGCTTGCCAGCAGCCTCTCAGCCACTGTGAATGAACTCCAGATGTGTGCACCCCCTTGTGGGCAAGTGCAGCATTGTACCCTTGCATCACTTTGCATCTGGCTAAACGTGGGACTTAGAGATTGGAACTGGCATTCTTAGGCTTAGCAGGCAGGCGCCTTAACCACTAAGCCATCTCTTCAAACCACTTTTTCTTTTTTTGAGACAAAGTCACACTGAGTTGTCTAAGCTGGCTTTGAACTCATTGTGTCCTATAGACAGGCCTTGAACTTGTAATCTTCCTGCCTTAGCCTCCCAAATAATTGGAATTATGTACCTGAGCCACCACACCTGCCTCCTGCATTTGTTTATAATTTCTTTCATGTTTCCTATTGTAAATAACCATAATCTTACTGCCATTCATTTTTCATATAAAAAAGCATATAAGTAAGTGACGAGATGTCTTATGTGAGCTTACTGTATGCACAGTCTTTAAAAAAATTTTTTTTTTGTTTTCTCGAGGTAAGGTCTCACTCTCCAGCCAAGGCTGACTTGGAATTCACTATGTCGTCTCAGGGTGGCCTCTAACTTACAGTGATCCACTTACCTCTGCCTCCCTAGTGCTGGGATTAAAGGCATGGGCCACCACACCTGGTTTTCTTTGAACATTTTTGTTGTTTTTTAATTATTAATTTATTTTCTAAAATGTATTTATTTGTTTACTTACTTATTTATTAGAGAGAGAGAATGGGCATGCCAGGGCCTCCTGCTTCTAAAAACAAACTCCAGACACATGTGCCACTTTGTGCATCTGGCTTTACATGAGTTCTGGGTTATTGAACCTGGGCTGTCAGGCTTTGTGCAAGCAAGAACCTTTAAGCACTGAGCTATCTCTCCAGCTGGAGCTCACTCTCTAACCCAGGCTGGCCTAGAACTCATTGTAGTCCTCCTGCCTCGACATCTTGAGTGCTGATGTTACAGGTTTGGGCCACCATGTTCAGCTTCTGTACGTTTGTATTTTGTCACTGGTTTCCATGGATAGTAATTTTATTACTGAGACTGATATTTTTTTACTAGTGAGTTTTGCAGGATGCAACAGCTGCTTGGGCTCTCACTGTGCACTGAGTTATGACCCAAAAAGCAAGCATAACTTCTTGTATCCCTTTTGTTCTTTTCTTTGGGTGCTGGCCAAAATATTAAGCTTGTCCCAAGACTTTTCCATCTTTTTCTCACTAGATCTCCTTTGTCTTGCTCAAGAAAGAAAAGAAAAAAGAAAGGAAGGAAGAAAAAAAAAGAAAAAAATTCAGGATGTGTTTTTTTTTTCTCCTAATTTGTGAATCCGTTAGTTTGTTGGTACAGCCTTATGTATTTGGTATGACATAGTATAACTTGATTCTAGTTCTAATATCAGAATCTTACCTTACGGATGTTAATTAAGAAAAGATATATTCTTTTTTTTTTTTTTTTGGTTTTGCGAGGTAGGGTCTCACTCTGGTCCAGGCTGACCTGGAATTAACTATGTAGTCTCAGGGTGGCCTCGAACTCTCGGCGATCCTCCTACCTCTGCCTCCCGAGTGCTGGGATTAAAGGCGTGCGCCACCACGCCCGGCTAAGAAAAGATATATTCTAATGTTACTCCTTTGCCCAAATACGATGTTTGGTTTTGACCAAAACATGATGCATACTAAATTTCTATGAGTCTGGCTTCTAGAAGGGACTTAGTAGTAGTTCAAAGACAGTCTGAGCCTAGAACTTACTCCTAACATTGCCTTTGTGAACTCACTTTTATCATGTGGAGTTAGTTCTTCATTATCTGAGACAACTTTGTATCCATTCATCTTTCACATTAAACTTCCTGTCTTTCTAATTTCACCATTATTATTATTATTATGATTATTTTGGTTTTTTGAGGTAGGGTCTCACTCAGCCTCCTGAATGCAGGGACTAAAGCAGTATGATACTATGCCTGACTTTTCAGTCTTTTTTAACATAATAGCTTGATTGAAATAGTCACATTCCATAAAATTTACCCTTTTAAAGGTTACAGTCCAGTGAATTTAAAAAATCTTTACATTTTATTTATTTATTAATTTTACATGGGTACTAGAGATTGAACTCTGGACCTTCATGCTTATAAGGGAAGAACTTTACCAGCTGAGCCATATCTCCAGACTTCCAGTGATTTGTTTTAGTCCAGGAGTTGTACTGCTATCACAGTATAATTCCAGAATATGTCATTACACCAGGAAGTAATCTTCATCAGTAGGCATCACTCCCTATTTCTAATGTCTCCCACCCAAGCCCTAACTTGCCAATAACTACTGCCTATATGCCAGAGGTGTAAGCCTTTTTTCATCCCTAGACCATATTGGATAAAGAAAAATTGTCTTGGGGCACATGTACCTTTGTGGTTTTTTTAATTAGTTAATTAATTAATTAATTTGAGAGAGTGAGGGAGGGAAAGAGGCAAAGAGAGAGAGAGAATGGGTACTCCAGGGCCTCCAGCCACTGCAAATGGACTCCAGACGCATGCACCACCTTGTGCATCTGGCTTTGCATGGGTCCTGAGGAATTGAACCTGGGGTCCTTTGGCTTTGCAGGCAAACACCTTAACCGCTAGGCTGTCCCTCCAGCCCCCCCCTTTTGTGGTGTTTTAAAATTTTATTTTTATTTATTTATTTGAGAGAGAGAGATAGAGAAATTGGGGGTGGGAATGGAGGGAGAGAATGGGCACCAGGGCCTCCAGCCACTGCAAATGAACTCCAGATGCATGCGCCCCCTTGTGCATCTGGCTTACATGGGTCCTAGGGAATCTAACCTGGGTCCTTTGGCTTTGCAGGCAAGTGCCTTAACCACTAAGCCATCTCTCCAGCCCCCTATGTATTTTGAGTTTTATCCATATTTACTATTTATCAGTACTTTCACCTCTTTTATTGTCACATAGACTCCTGTTATTTGGCTTCTGGTACAGTTTTAAATAAAGTAACTTTCTGACAACTTTTATGAACACCCAAACACAGATTTTGTGACATAGATAATGTGTGTCAAACCACTTTGTACTGTTGGTCCTGATCATATGTAGCAATTATTGTTTATCCATATTGTTGCTGGTCAGTATTATTAGATTGTTAGCATTTGAAAATGTATTCAAGGGTTTTCCACACCATTGATAATAACAACAACTTTTTTCTTTTTTCTTTTTTTTTGTTTTTTTGGTTTTTTTTTTGAGGTAGGGTATCACTCTAGCCCAGCCTGACCTGTTATTCACTCTGTACTCTCAGTGTGGCCTTGAACTCATGACAGTCCTCCTACCTCTGCCTCCCAAGTGCAGGGATTAAAGGCGTGCGCCACCATGACTGGCTCAATAATAACTCTTTTTTTTTTTTTTAACTTTTTTTTTTTTTTTTTTTTTTTGGTTTTGCAAGGTAGGGTCTCACTCTGGCTCAGGCTGACCTGGAATTCACTATGTAGTCTCAGGGTGGCCTCGAACTCTCGGCGATCCTCCTACCTCTGCCTCCCGAGTGCTGGGATTAAAGGCGTGCGCCACCACGCCCGGCTATAAACTTTTTATTTATTTATTTATTTGCAAGCAGAGAGAGAGAGAGAAATAGAAGAGAGGCAGACAGAGAGAGAATGGGCATGCCAGGGCCTCTAGCCACTGCAAACAAACTCCAGATGCATGTGCCCCTCAGGCATCTGGCTTACGTGGGTCCTAGAGAATCGAACCGGGATCCTCTGGTTTTGCAGGCAAATACCTTAACTGCTTAGCCATTTCTGCAGCCCCAATAATAACTCTTTTTAAGCGTATGTTCAAAGATGTTTAGGCCACATTTCTATAATAAATTGGATTTCATTGTTTAGATCTCATTTTAAGTTTAAAAGTTAAAGTTAAATGCTTCTTTTTTTTTTCCATTGGAGAACAGCAAAACTTTATAAAAGTATATATAGCAGAAAGTAAAAAGTACCCACAATCTCCTCCAAACATTTAATACTATTAAAAGTTTGGGGGGACTGGAGAGATGGCTTAGCAGTTAAGGTGCTTGCCTGTGAAGCCTAATAATTCATGTTCTAATCTCCAGGTTCCATGTAAGCCAGATGCACAATGACACAAGTGTGCAATGTCACACATACACACAAGGGGTCTGGAGTTTGTTGGCAGTGGCTGAAGGCCATGGCACACCCATTCTCTCTCTCTCCCCAAATAAATCAAATAAATAAATAAAAAGTTTGGAGAGGGGCTGGAGAGATAGCTTAGTGGTTAAGGCACTTGCCCGCAAAGCCTAAGGATCAACTCTCCAGGTCCCATGTAATCCAGACGCAGGTGACACAAGTGCGCAATGTTGCACATGCACACAAGGTGGCACACACATCTGAAGTTTGATTGCAGTGGCTAGAGGCATGCCAGTTCTCTGTCTCTGTCTCTCTCTCTCTTTCTCTGTCATAAAAAAATATTACAGAACAATTTATGGGCTGGAGAGGTGGCTTAGTGGTTAAGGCGTTTGCCTGCAAAGCCAAAGGACCTTGGTTCAATTCCCCAGGACCCATGTAAGCCAGATGCACAAGATGGCACATGTGTCGGGAGTTCGTTTGCAGTGGCTGGGGGCCCTGGTGTAACCATTTTCTTCCCCCACTCACTCCTTTCTCTGCTTCTTTCTTTCTTGCTCTCTCAAATAAAAGAAAAAATTTTAAATTACAATGAGCTGGACATGATGATGCATACATACCTTTAACCCCAGCACTCAGGAGGCAGAGACAGGAGGATTAACATGAGTTCGAGGCCACCCTGAGACTACAGAGTGAATTCCAGGTCAACCTGGCCTAGAGTGAAACCTTACATTGAAAAACCAATAAATAAATAAATAATTACAGCAAAAAGTTGGGAGTAATTTCTTTTTTTCTATACATATTGTAATATATGTGAATAAAGGTTTTATTGGGAGTTTTTTTTTTTTCCCATAGAGGGGGTGTTTTTGCTATGTAGCCCAAGCTGTTCTTGTACTTGAGATCCTTCTGCATCAGCCTCCTTAATACTGTATCACATAATACCTATTATTATTATTATTTTTTTTTTTTTTAGAGAGAGAATTGGCCAGGGCCTCAGCCACTGCAATCAAACTCCAGACGTTTGCGCCACCTAGTGGGCATGTGCGACTTGCATCAAATCTGTAGAGTCGAACATGGGTCCTTAGGCTTTGCATGCAAGCACCTTAACGGCTGAGTCATCTCTCCAGCCCTATTTTTTTCTTTTAACACTAGCAATGTTGTTTAAAACTACATAGTTTTACCCTCATATTAATTTTTATTTTATAAAATATTTCCTCTTACATATTTAATTTAATTTATTTATTTGAGGGAGGAGGGGAAGAGGCAGATAGAGAGAAAGAAAGAATGGACATGCCAGGGCTTCTAGTCACTGCTAATGAACTCTAGACACATGCGCCTCTTGTGCATCTGGCTTACATGGGTCCTGAGGAATTGAACTGGGGTCCTTAGGCTTCGCAGGCAAATGCTTTAATCACTAAGCCATTTCCCCAGCCCTCTTATATCTTTTGATTTAAAAAAAACTAACCTATTGTTTAGATAGGTATGCTTGTTTCTGGCATTTTTTATTTTTCCCTTTTGTTTTTTGGGCTTTTAAAGGAGGCAGGATACTAGGAATTGCGCCCACTGCTTCCTGTATGGTAGGCAAGTGCTCTGCCACTGAGCTACACTCCTAGCCCATTTTGGCTTTTTTTTCTTTGTTTCTTTTCTTTTCTTGCAGGGAAGAGGCTTCAGCTTGATTTCTCAGTGTCCTTCAACCAAAGTGTATGGTGTCTTCAACAGTAGGGTCTTACCATTTTACTTTCTATTTTGAGGCAGAATCTTAGGACTGGCCTCAAACTCCTGCCTTTGTGTCCTGAGGAACTAGGATTATAGGTTGTACCTCTGCAATATGTAGGTTTTTATTTCCCTCTTATTTCATAGTTTTCCAGTCATGAAGAAATTAAGTGCCTGATAAGTATTTCATTAATTTCCTCTCTAGTAACTAATATAAGGGTTGAATTCATATCTTTTTACTACTGTGTGTGATTCTTGGATATTACACCAAAAGTTCAGCATGTGGAAGGTAGCTTTCTGTGTGAAATCTGAAATCTTATCAGTGAACATTGTGTACTTAGTTACATTAAAATCTATTGGCTAGATCTTGCACTTTGAACGGGTCTTTTACCTTCCATGATTTTTTAGTACTAAACAGGTACTGGCCATTTAAAAATTCTTGTTGAGCCGGGCGTGGTGGCACACGCCTTTAATCCAGCACTCAGGAAGCAAAGGTAGGAGGATCCCCTTGAGTTCAAGGCCACCCTGAGACTACAGAGTGTATTCAGGTCAGCCTGAGCTAGACTGAGACCCTACCTTGAAAAAACAACAAAAAACAAACAAAAAAAAATTCTTGGTTTGTTGAGTTAGCCATATCTTTCAAATGTTAGAATATTCCTTTATAGTACTCTTTTAAAAATATTTATTTTTATTTATTTTTTTATTAGAGAGAGAGAGAGAATGGGCATGCCAGGGCCTCTAACCACTGCAAATGAACTCCAGATGCATGCGCCCTCTTATGCATCTGGCTTACGTTGGTACTGGGGAATCAAACCTGGGTCCTTTGGCTTCACAGGCAAGCATCTTAACCATTAAGCTATCTCATGCCTGATTTCTTTTTTTTTTTTTTTTTTGGAGAGAGACACAGAGAGAGGGAGAGGAAGACAGATAGAGATGGGCACGCCAGCAGCCTCTCAGCTGCTGAATGAAATCCAGTTGCGTGCGCCCCCTTGTCAAGTGCGGCATTGCGCCCTTGCGTCACTGCATCTGGCTAAACGTGGGACCTGGAGATTGGAACCACTGGAGATTGGAACTGCTGGAGATTGGAACCGGCGTTCTTAGGCTTAGGCAGGCACCTTACCCACTAAGCCATCTCTCCAGCCCGTGATTTCATTTTTTTGAAACAGGTCTCATGAGTCACTCTAACTAACCGAGGATGACCTTGCATGCCTGTCCCTTCTCCCCCTC
>PVKW010040616.1:0-18498 GCA_004027895.1 Orientallactaga bullata | reverse complement strand
AGACCTTGCAAGGGTGCTGGACCCTTCCCAGGAGTTGGGCTGTCCTGCTTGTCAGCAGAGTTCGTAGTCTTCAATAGTGTATCTGGGCACAATTTAAATTCCAACAGGCTAGGTTTCTTCATGGCATCTGTCTCGGCTGTGTTTTCATGGTTCTTCCTGTCTTTACTAAGCTTCTGGGACGAAGGGTCCAATTTGGTGAGACAAATGCTCTGACTTTCTGTGCGCTTAAACGCAACTCTGTTCAGATACAGCTTCTTTTGTTCCTCTGCCTGGTGAAGCACCTGGCCACACTCAGCTTCGCTGCTCACGTTGCTCAATCTTCTCTCTAACTTGGTCTTATCAATCCAAGCTTTGTCAGGCTGCTTCCCATCAACCTTTCCTTTAACATTCCTTGATACATCACATGCCTTAGATTCCTCAGCTTTGTGGGCCTTGGAGATTTTACCGCTGCTTGTCAAAGTAGGTACCAGTTCTCTCGAGGTCTCTGCACTGCTGCCATCTTTCTCAGCTACCTTCTCCCAGCTCATTGGTGCGGACAGGTTGCTGGATACCTGTTCTGAGTCACACGGCACATTTCTCACACAGTTTTTAGAAGCATTATTCCCCATCATGTCTTTGTTCTTCTGCCTTTGTAAATATTCCGTCACTGTTATCACTTTAGTAGTCCTAGCGGACCGACCCTTCACGTCTGAGGACTCGGAACTCGATGCTGTCTTGTCATTAATACTGGCTCTTTCATCTGGGTTTGTCAGGGTACTGCGTACGTTGATCGCGCCTCCCACATTCTCATTCTTGTGCTGATCTTGTTTTTCGTACTTTTTCTTTTTTATTTCCAAATCTGGTATGATCCCATGGTCTGTCTTTCTTTTTTCAAAGTATTTTACTTTGGAGCCACCTGCTTTGAATTTCAATTTTTTCTTTTCTGGTGATGGTGACAGAATCAGAAAGCCATTACTCCTGCACAGATCTGGCTTTGGCAAAAGCATCCTCTGTGGCTTTCGCAGACCTGAGTTTTGAGGATTGTGTTTCTTCTGTGAGCTTTTCTGAGATGCTTGAATAGAAAACGCAGACATGTTATTAGAGGAATTGAAAATCACCTCATGAAATTTTAGGGATTTATTTCTTGAGTTACTGTTTAAGGGATCACACTGAGATGGACCCTGACTAGTCATTTTTTGTCCTGTTTTCAGTGAACTGCTTTGGTTTATCTTGGATGTATCTTTTACACCCTTGCTTTCACCCTTAAATGAAAGTTGACTCGTTACTTCTGGTTTGGTCCTTAGTGAAGTGTTGTTCTGTTTGTTCTTAGACGGTTTTAAATTATTGGCATGTGTTTCAGGATAAGGATCTTTCTCTGCTGAGGTCAAAGGAGTCTTTAGGTTACTCGTAACACCATTAAGATCAACAACAGTGATGCCTCCATCTATCTGTTTGCAACTGCTGGTCTCTAAAGGAGAAGTCTGGCCGTTCTCCCCCTCTTCCTCCGAGACTGCACTCTTGCTGGAACCGCACTGGCACTGAGGCACCCCTTCATAAACCTTCGAGAGCCAGCCCAACGCACAGCAGTGGATTTTGTCTTTCTCAGAATCCAACGTCACAAGATCACAACTTTCTCCTCTGGGGGCCTGTGGGTCACACAGGCCCCCCACATCTGTGACAGCCTTTTCTTTTTCAGGTTCTGCCAATCTGTCTATGTCACAGGGTTGACTCTCTTCTTCAGGAAACAATTCCTTGATTTGTTCTGAGCTTAATATTGTAATTTGTATTTGGTCTGTGTTGTCCTCAGAGACACAACCAGTTTTGTCACACGTTTGCCTTTCCAAGGTTTGATCGGCCTTTTGTCGGCCCACACAGCTTTCACGTCTGCTCACGGCTTCAATGCCGTACGGAAACTCCTTTAAGAGTTCCGACAGCTGGTCGTGGAGGTACAAAACAGGTTCCTTGTCATCGCGCGTCTCATCTACCATGGGATCTTGGGCAAAGTTACTGGGGTATGTTTTCCCTTCCAGAGGGCAAGGATCTTCCCGAGGCGCCACTGGTGAGCTACACACACGCTTAGTTGTGCTTTCTGCGTTAGTGGTGAGCTCCAAGTTGATTTCCTCTACTTCCCTGTTTGCTTCAACGTACTCCAAAGGGGATGGCTCTGGAGACGGCAGGGATGCTGACTGCTCAGTGACCTCATGAGGAACACCTGTACACTGCACGCTCTTATCCTCCCGGAAGCCAAAGCCATTATTTGAAGTGCTGTGAGCTACTCGTTCTTTTTGTTGGCTAGCTAACTGCTGAGTAGGAGAAAGAGGTTTCTGGAGCTCATCGCTTTTCAAAGGGAAGGCACTGAATATCTCTGCTATCTGGGAATTATAGGATACATCACCTTCAGCAAGAGAACAAATACTTTCAATCTGCAATGTGTGCCCACTTGCAACAGGGCTGTCACTTGGTTTCAACAAAGCCTGCTGATCGCCTAGCGGACGGAGCTCTCCCAGGCTGGCATCACTTGTGCCTTGTGGATTACCCTGTAAGGGCTCATAATCCTTTCCCTTCTGAACTGGCAGTGATACTTCGGGTGATGCTGGACCACGTGCTACTGGTACCTTACCATCAAAGTTCAAAGCAGCAGTTATTGTTGTGTTCTCCGCCAGCTGGTTTTGTAAACTACAAACGCTCCCTTCCTTAACAACTGGATATAGCGGGCCAGACACAGCTATAGAGTCTACTCCTTTCTCAGGTAAGGTTTTGACATTTGAAAGAATTAATGGAGACACCACAGCAACCTGAAGCTCTGTTCCTTTTGCAACACCCACACCTGGAGACTCATAACTCTGTGTTACCACTGATAAAATGGTTTGTGATGGGTTCACTGTTTTCTGAGAATTTCCCTCAACTGAGCACAGGCTCTTCACTCCCACAGGCTTTGAACTTCCGTCTGCTGCTACGTTTGCGCCTGACTCAGTACAATGTTCTTCCTCTGAGGGTTTTAAGTCTTTTTCACCTGTGGTTTTTGGAGGCTGATTTTTCCACAAAGAAAGACATGTTGCAAGCAATTCCATGGAGCAGTGATTGTCGCTTTTAGTGGGCATTCCTTTTGTTGAGAATTCACAGTGTTGAGCTGGCTCACCGTAAGAGCTGTTAGCTGTTTTACTACAACCAGCAGCCATCAAAAGATCTTTATTAATTTTAATTTTCCTTGCAAGCTCTGAAAATTTGTTTTTAATTTCTACTAATGACTTAATATCTCTTACTAGCTTTTCTTTTGTGATATTTGTGTCCAGAACCAGATTTGCATTAGTATTGCATGGATACAATTTTTTCTCTTGATTATTTTGAGCAGGCATCTGAACACCACCCACGGAAGATCGAACCGGTTCATTGAACGGCTGTTTGACAATAACCTCACAAAAATTTCCAATGGTGCTACTATTTTCATTAGTGTTCTGCCACTGCTGTTGAAAGCCTTTACAAAGATCTTTCCTCTTTTCAGACGAGTGCATTTCTGAACTCTGAGGGTCTTCTACAGTCAAGTGTTTGACAGCAGGCTGAGAAGCTTGTCCAGGATGGCTTCCGTACCTACAGTTGTAAGGAGGAGGGAGGGGTCTTCTGTTGGTTTCCATAGCATATTGATACGACACAGGGACTAAATGCTTTGACTGTAAAGTCTGTGCAGAGGTTGAAAGTTGATTATTCTTAACTTGTAATGATGCAGATGGCATAAGGTTTTGTTTCTGAGCAGTGGGATCTTGCAGAAAGCTTTGTGGCGAGTAAGAATACAGCTTTGCGTGTGCTCTGTGATCTGGGTACGTCAGTTCGTTGGATGTGTACTGTTGTGCCCAGTCAACCAGTTGATCTGGTACTGAATGGTTAAGTCCCTGATTTCCTTGACAAGTTACAGGTCCTCTGACAGCATTTGAAGGAGTCATTTGTAGTTGCACAGAATAGGTATCTGATGTCAAAAGCTGATTTTGTGGCACATGCATATAAGCCACATTAGCTCCAAAATCAGTCTGATGAGACACAACTGCCTCTGTGTGAGAAGACAAAGAATTCCTCACGGGTGAGTTTAACCACACATTCTGCATTATGCCCGAAGAGATCTGCAAGTTATGAATTGGCTGTTGGGGTCCTTTAACATTTCCATATGCAATTCTTTCAACTTTAGTCTGTGAGGTCACAACTGTCCTATTATGCATATTAGAAACAGGGACTTGAGGAGTTTTATAATTTTTGATATTTGGAAGTGGCTGTGAAATTGAATTGGAATTACTGGGATACATGCATGCTTCTTGATTATTTGTAGGATAGATGACCGAACTTTGCGATGAGGTGGGAGGCGGGTGTATTAAATACTGCTGCAAAATCGACGGCTGGCTTTTAGGGTGTGGTGCAGGTAAAGTGGCGCTCTCTGGTTTTGCATTCCAATTCATACTTGACCTGATTGTCTCAGCAGTGCCGTAAAATCGGGTGTTTTGAAAGTCAGGAATCTGCAAGAAACAAAGATCTGTTAAAAATTTTCCTCTCTCTCTCTCTCTCTCTAGACAGGGTCTCAGTCTATAATCCTGGCTAGCCTAGATCTCCCCTAAATTCCCTATAGGGATCAGGCTGTCTTCAAAACTTGCCATAATCCTACTGCAGCATCTGCCTTAGCTAACCTTCAATTTGGGTGATCCCCCTGCCTCTGCCACTCAAGCGCTGAGATTCCAAGTGCGGGCTAACACTCTCAGCTTAAAGCATGCACTCTTCCCCCCCCACCCCCCACCCACAGTTAGGGTATCACTCTAGCATAGGCTGACATAGAATTCGCTATATAGTCCCAGGCTGGCCTCAAACTCACTACCTACCTCTACCTCCCAAATGCTGGGAATAAAGGCATGACACACCATGCCCAGCACAGTTTGTTCTTACAGCTCACGATTACATCCATCAGAGGCTTGGGCTCTTGCTTTAAGTGCATGATTTGGGGCTGGAGACATGGCTTAGCAGTTAAGGCACTTGCCTGCAAAACCAACAACCTGAGTTTGATTCCTCAGTACCCATGGAAAGCCAGACGCACAAAGTGACACATGCATCAGGAGTTCATTTGTGGTGGCTAGAGGCACTTGAGCACCCATTTTCTCCCTCCCCCTCCCATCCCATCCTCTCTCTGCTTGCAAATAAATAAATAAAAATATATATTAAAAAAAACGGGGCTGGAGAAATAAAAAATATGAATTTTTAAAAGGAATAAAAAGGCACAAGGCATAGCTGAACATTGGACACACTTGTGATTCCAGCACTTGGGAGGCAAGGCAAGATGATTGCCAAGTTCCAAGCTAGCCAAAGGCTATATAGGGAGACCCTGTCTTTAAAAAAAAAAAAAAAAAACAGGCTGGAAAGATGGCTCAGTGACTGAGGCATTTGCCTGCAAAGCCTAACAACCCAAGTTTGATTCCCCAGTACCCACATTAAGCCAGATGCACAGTGGTGTATGCACCTGGAGTTCATTTGTAATGGCTGGAGGTCCGGCCATGCCCATTCTCTCTTTTTCTTTCTCTTTGCTTGCAAATAAATAACAAACGAACAAACAAACAAATATATTTAATATATATATATTTAAGAAATAGGCCAAGCGTGGTGGCACACACCTTTATTCCCAGCACTCGGGAGGCAGAGGTAGGAGGATCACCATGAGTTTGAGGCCACTTTGAGATTACATGGTGAATGCCAGGTCAGCCTGGGCTAAGCAAGACCCTACCTCGAAAAGAAAAAAATAATAATAATAATAATTAAAATTAAATAATGAGCTGGAGAGATGGCTTAGTGGTTAAGGCACATGCCTGCAAAGGCTAAGGATCCTGGTTCGATTCTCCAGGTCCCATGCATCTAGAGTTTGTTTGCAGCAGTTGGAGGCCCTGGCATGCCCATTCCCTCTCTCTCTCTCAAATAAATAAGCTGGGCGTGATGACACACTTGTAATCCCAGAACTCAGGAGGCAGAGGTAGGAGGATCGCCAAGAATTTGAGGCCACCTGGAGACTACATAGTGAATTCCAGGTAAGCTTGGGCTAGAGTAAGACCCTACCTTGAAAAACCAGAACAACAACAAAAAATTCGAGTTCCCAGCCTGGTGTGGTAGCACACACCATTGATCCTGCACTGCAGAGGTAGGAGGATCAACGTGAGTTCAAGGCCACCCCAAGACTACATAGTGAATTCCAGGTCAGCCTGGGCTACAGTGATGCCCTAACTCAGAGGAAAAAAAAAAAAAAAAGAGAGCCGGGCATGGTGGTGCACGCCTTTCATGCCAGCACTCGGGAGGCAAAGGTGGGAAGCAGAGGTTGGAGGAATGCCATGAGTTTGAGGCCAATCTGAGACTAAATACTAAAGTCCAGGTCAGGTTAGGCTACAGCGAGACCCTACCTGGAAAAAGAAAATTAAAAAAAAATAGAGTTCCTACGAATCCGAGAAACTGGTAATACACTAAGGGACAGGAAGCTGAGCTAACCAGATCGGTAATACGCAGAACCGAGCGGAGGCAGCATTCCCAGGCCAAGGGATGGAAGCACTTTTGTTAACTTCAAGTAAACCTAGAGATAAACCCAGCAGTAGTGGTGAAAGCCCTGAGAGCCAGCATTCAGGAGGCTAGACAGGAGTTCAGGATCACCCTTGGCTACACAGCAAAAAACCAAATAAATAAAATAAAATGGAACAAGATCTGCTATTTGTCTTGCTTTGTAAGGTTTACTTCACTTAGGATAATGACCTCAGTTCCACTTGTGTTGATGACAATGATAGGGTTTTATTTTCTTGTGGGTAAACAACAGACCATTGTTACATAACAGATTTTCCTTATTTGCGGACATCCTGGTAGATTCCTTATAAAGGCCAGATAGTATAGGGAATTTCCCTATAAACTGGCTGTAAGTGAGAATAAAAATAAAAAACTTAAAAAAAAAAAAAAAGGCACCAGAGGTGGCAGAGTGGAAAATCAGAAGATTTATTCGTGTCAACACAGACCAGGGGAATAAACTGCAAAACCTAAGCCCGAACCACAGTCACGTGGAGCCCTCAGTTCAGCAGCACTCCTGACCTGGTCCTCAGTGATGAGCTCAAACCTTCCTGTCTGTGTGACCGAAAGCCTTGAGCAGGAAGCTTCAGCAACAAGCAGGCTTTCAGAAGAAAGGTGGTTACAGCGGAACTTTTACCCCTCAGGATGAGGTTCTGTGGGCTGGAGGGATGCTCAGTGGTTAAGGTGCTTGCCTGCAAAGCTTAAATGACTGAGGTTCAATTCCCCAGTACCCATGTAAAGCTAGATACAAAAAGTGGCTAGAGGGCTGGAGAGATGGCTTAGTGGTTAAGGCGCCTGCCTGCTAAGCCTAAGAACGCTGGTTCCAATCTCCAGGTCCCATGTTTAGCCAGATGCAAAGTGACGCAAGGGCACAATGCCGCACTTGACCACAAGGGGGCTCGTGCATCTCGATTTCATTCACAGCAGCTGAGAGGCTGCTGGCGTGCCCATCTTTATTTGTCTCCCTCTCCCTCTCTTAAAAAAAAAAAGTGGCTAGAGGCTCTGGGGTTCTCTCTCTGCTTGCAAATTAATTTAAAAAAAATTTTTTTTTAAAGAGAAGGTTCTGCCAGGTGTGGTGGCGCACACCTTTAATCCCAGCACTCAGGAGGCAGAGACAGGAGGATCACCATGAGTCCAAGGCTGCCCTGAGACTACAGAGTGAATTCCAGGTCGGCCTGAGCCACATAAGACCCTACCTTGAAAAACAATAAATAAATAAAAGAGAAGATTCTGTCTGGTGTGGTGGCACACACCTTTAACCCCAGCACTTGGGAGGCAGAGATAGGAGCATCACTGTGAGTTTGAGGCCACCCCAAACTGTATAGTAAATTCAGGTCAGTCTGAGCTAAAGCAAGACTCTACCTCAGGGGAGGGGGGAAGAAGTGGGGGAGAAAAGGTTCTGCAAACAAGATAAAGGTTTAACGCACCTCTCTTTCTCCCCCCCCCTCAAGTTTTATGATGTAGGGTCTCACTATAGCCCAAGCTGACCTGGAGTTCACCGTGTTGCCCAAGGCTGACCACACTCACAGTGATCCTGCTACCACGGCTTCCTGAGTGCTGGGATTTAAGGCGTGCACCACTTCGCCCCGCTAGCGGCTCTATATTAAGACAGAATATCAAGGTTCTTGGCTTCCTGCCCCAGAAAAGGGATGTTTTAATACATGGCTGGTATTCAAATTGTCAAGTGATTTCTTTCTTTGGGTCCTCTAGCACTCCTATACCCCGTCCCAGGAAGAAGCCCAAAGCCCTGGCCTTGTACTCCGTGACCCTGTTCATGCTTCCCTCACTCTCACCTCAGGACGGTCAGCTTCTCCTGTGAAAACCATATTTTTTCTGCCTTCCCAGCCTCTATCCAATCCATGTTACCTAACAACAAAGCTGATCTGAATTGCCACTGATGTGGTGAAATTGAAAACTATTTCTCGCTGAAAAATTGATTTGGGGACTGGAGAGATAGTTAAGTGGTTAAGGTGCTTGCCTGCACAGACTAATAACCCAGATTTGGTTCCCCGGTACTTATGGAAAGCCAGATGCACGTGCATCTGGAGATTGTTTGCAGCAGCTTAGAGGCCTTAGTGCAACCAGTCTCTCTCCTTCTCTCCTTACAATTAAATAAATAAATAAAAACTTTAAATCAGTGATTTGAGCTGGAGAGATGGCTTAGCAATTTAGTGCTTGTCTGCAAAGCCAAAAGACCCAGGCTCAAATCCCCAGGACCCACACAAGCCAGATGCACAAGGTGGCGCATGCTTCTGGAGTTCATTTGTGGTGGCTGGAGGCCCTGGTGCACCCATTCTTTCTGTCCGTGTCTCTTCTCTCCATCTCGTTCTCTGCTTGCAAATAAATCATAATATTTTTTTTTTTTTTTTTGGTTTTGCGAGGTAGGGTCTCACTCTGGTCCAGGCTGACCTGGAATTAACTATGTAGTCTCAGGGTGGCCTCGAACTCTCAGCGATCCTCCTACCTCTGCCTCCCGAGTGCTGGGATTAAAGGCATGCGCCACCACGCCCGGCTTATCATAATATTTTTTTGAAAAGAAAAATTGATTTTGCAGTAAAGGCATCAAAAAAAGAGACTAGATACTTTCATACAAGTCAACAAAAATCACAAATGCCCGACAGTCTAACCAGGTGTTCCTAACTTTCTTTTTATACTATTTATAACACAACTCTAGTCTCATCTAACCTTTGAAAATGTATATATATTAACAACTGTAGCCAGCATGGCCTATCTTGACTACACATCAAGATCCTGTCAAGAAGCTGGGCGTGGTGGCGCTTTAATCCCAGCACTCGGGAGATAGAGGTAGGAGAATGGCCATGAGTTCGAGGCCACCCCGAGAATACATAGTGAATTCCAGGTCAGCCTGGACTCGAGTGAAATCCTACCTCGAAAAACCAAAAAAAAAAAAAAAAAAAAAACAGATGGACATGGAAAAACAGTGCTGGATGCTGTAACTATACTATCTCATTTAACCATGACAAATTAACCCAGCCCAGCACACTGGCTGACACAGCCAGAACAGACCTCTACACTGTAGGAACAAGGATGGGAACCAGGGACCTAGAGAATAGTTCAGTGGTTAAAGGTGCTTGAAAGGCCAGTTGGCCTGAGTTCAATTCTGTAAGCACCCACATAAAGCTACACAGACGGGCTGGAGAGATGGCTTAGTGGTTAAGCTCTTGCCTGTGAAGCGTAAGGACCCCAATTCGAGGCTTGATTTCCCAGGACCATCATAAGCCAGATGCACAAGGCAGCGCATGCATCTGGAGTTCGTTTGCAATGGCTGGAGGCCCTGTGCACCCATTCTCTCTCTCTCTATCTGCCTCTTTCTTTGTCTGTTGCTCTCAAATAAATAAATAAATAAAAATAAACAAAAAAAAATTTTTTTTTAAAGCTACACAGACATTCATTTGCAGTGATGCTTGCACAAGTGTGCAACTAAAGTTTTGGTTCTTTTTTATTTTATTTATTTATTTTTAGACAGACAGAGAGAGAGAGAGAAAGAGAGAGAGAGAGAGAAAAGAGCACACCAGAGCCTCTAGCCAGTGCATACAAATTCCAGAAGCATGCACAACCCTGTACATCTGGCCTATGTGGGTTCTGGGGAGTCGAGTCTGGGTCCTTAGACTTTGCAGGCAAGTGCTTTATTCACTAAGCCATCTCTCCAGCCCAATTTTTTATTTTTTTTAATTATTTATTTATTTGCACAAAGAAAGTGGTGTAGTCAGGTTCGAACTACTGACAGAAAACACCCAACCAAGAGCAGCTTGTGGGAGAAAAATGTTTACTTTGGCTTACAGACTCGAGGGGAAGCTCCATGATGGCAGGGAAACAATGGCATGAGCAGAGAGTGGACACCACCTCCTGGCCAACATCAGATGGACAACAGCAACAGGGGAGTATGCCTGGCTATAACACCCATAAGCCCACCCCCAACAATACACCACTTCCAGGAGGCTTCAATTGTCAATTGCCACCAGCTGAGGACCTAAGCATTCCGAACACAAGTTTATGGGGGACACCTGAATCAAACCACCACAGAAAAAGAGAAAAGACAGAAAAGAGAGAATGAGCATCCCAGGGCCTCTAGCCACTGAAAACAAGCTCCAGATGCATGTGCCTCCCTCTACCATTTGTCTTTACATGGTGTTGAAAGTCAGGTTCTCATGGCTGGCAGAAATCACCCGTCCAAGAGCAACGTGTGGGAAAAAAAAAGGGTTTATAGGCCGGGCGTGGTGGCGCACGCCTTTAATCCCAGCACTTGGGAGGCAGAGGTAGGAGGATCACCGTGAGTTCGAGGCCACCCTGAGACTACAGAGGGAATTCCAGGTCAGCCCGAGCTAGAGTGAGACCCTACCTCGAAAAACCAAAAAAAAAAAAAAAAAAAAAAAAAAGGGTTTATTTTGGCTTACAGACTCGGGGGGAAGCTCCATGATGGCAGGGGAAACTGATGGCATGAGCAGAGAATGGACATCACCTCCTGGCCAACATTAGTGGACAACAGGAACAAAAGAGTGTGTCAACACTGGCAAGGGGACACTGGCTATAACACCTATAAGCCCACCCCCAACAACACCCTGCTGCCTCCAGGAGGTGTTCATTCCCAAATCTCCATCAGCTGGAAACCTAGCATTCAGAACACCTAAGTTTATGGGGGACACTTGAATCAAACCACCACATTCCACCCCTGACCCCCATAAAGTGATAACCATCCATAATGTAAAATGCAATGCATTCAGTCCAATTTTAAGAGTTCCCATTTTTCTGCCAGGCGTGGTGGCACACGCCTTTAATTAATCCCAGCACTCGGGAGGCAGAGGTAGGACGATCACCAGGAGTTCAAGGCTACCCTGAGACTACATAGTGAATTCCAGGTCAGCCTGGGCTAGAGTGAGACCCTACCTCAAAAAACCAAAAAAAAAAAAAAAAAGTTCCCATTTTTTTTTTAATCAATCCTAATGATGTTCAAACATCCCCATAATCCAAGGTCTTTTAACTGAGCCATAATACAAAAAAAAAAAATCCTCCCAAAGCCTACAACGGCACAGAATTCAAAACACCAGGGCAAACGTCAAAACCACACCCTTCCTGGGCTGGAGAGATGGCTTAGCAGTTAAACGCTTGCCTGTGAAGCCTAAGGACCCCGGTTTGAGGCTCAATTCTCCAGGACCTACGTAAGCCAGATGCATAAGGGGGCGCATGTATCTGGAGTTCGTTTGCAGTGGCTAGAGGCCCTGGCGCGTCCATTCTCTCTCTCTCTACCTGCCTATTTCTGTATCTCTCTCTCTCAAATAAATAAATAAATAAAAATAAAAATAAAAATGTTTTTAAAAAAACACCCTTCATGTCCTGTTCACTCTATTTCATACACCCCATTACCGTAGGCTTTCAACTTCTAAGTGATGGGATGAAGTCTAAGATATTGCTCAGTTTCAAAAAAAAAAAAGATTCCATCTAGCACATGGTCACTGACTCAGCAGTCTATTTTCAGTCGTTCATCTGACAATCTCTCTGGAAAGAGCAGATTCTCTAATCTAGGGTGAGAGCTTTAGCTGAACTGCTGAAGACTAGGCAGAAAGAATTAACAGTCTCAGGGTCGGGGACTGTATCTTGAGGGATGGTGTCCCCACAAGGAGGCTCTGGAGAACCTCCCATGACCCCACAGTGGATGCAGGTGTGGTGAAGGACCACAAGAGTAAGCTGCTGGAAAATCATCAATATGCCACTTGTTCATTCAGTAACATTCACAATTATTAATGAAAATATAGTATGTACATAACACAAGGACCACCATTAACACAATTAGAATTTGTTGTGGCATTACTTTAGCCACAAAATAATTAAACATTCCAATCTGACACTGAAGAAAAAGAGCAAGCATAGTTAGGCTTACGATTATATTGAAGATACCATCTCAGACAGTGATTCCATTTTTTAGAAACACTTTCAGATATTTTTCATTGGAATTACCCCTTTACTTGCCAGGAAATGATAGCATTAGTGTAAGGGAGAAATCTATGGCAAATGCATGTTCATTTCTAGGGCATCCCTGTTAAATTACAAGTAAAACTATTTGTAAAACTTGAACTATTATGCAACTTTTGCATTTTATCTGTGATTGTCAATCATCAGGAGGGATGATTATAATAAACCCATTGAGCTTGATGTGATGGCATGCACCTTTATTCCCAGCACTGACAAGGCAGATGTACATGCTTAGCTATGACTTCAAAGCCGGCCTGAGATTACAGAGTGAGTTCCAGGTCAGCCTGGGCTAAGTGAGACCCAACCTTGAAAAACCAAAAATAAGTAAATGAAAGTATGATCAAAACTGACTGAAACTTTCACCTTAAATAGCCTGAATGCTGTAATTCGTTTTAAAAGAACCTATTATATATCACTTTTGGAAAACATCTATTAAATCTATTGCAGTCAGGTTCACATTGCTGGCAGAAATCACCCAACCAAGAGCAGCTCATGGAAAAAGGATTTATTTTGGCTTACAGACTCTAGGGGAAGCTCCACAATGGCATGAGCAGAAGGTGGACCTACTACTCCCTGGTCAACTTAAGGTGGACAATAGCAACAGGAGAGTGTGCCAAACACTGACATGGGAAAACTGGCTCTAACACGCATAACCCCGTCCCCAACATTACACTGCCTCCAGTAGGTGTGCACTCCCATTTCTCCATCAGCTGGGAACCTAGCATTCAGAACCCCTAAGTTTATAAGGGACACCTGAATCAAACCATCACATTCTACCCCTGGGCCCCATAAACTGATATCCATACATGATATAAAATACAATGCATTCAGTATGACTTTAAGAGTCCCCATAGTTTTTATCAATCCTAACGATGTTCAAACATCCCCATAATCCAAGATCTTTTAACTGAGCCATAATACAAAAAAAAAAAAAAAAAATCCCCCCCAAACCCATAATGGCACAGAATAAACACTCACACTGCAAAAGATGGCACCGGGCATAGCAAAGAAATATCCAACCAATAGAAGATTTAAAACAACCAGGGCAAACATCAAACTCTATCACTCCAAGTCCAACAACTCGAACCAGGGACAAGTCTCTAAATCCGATAATTCCAACCAGCAACTATTCTCTGGGGTTCCAATTCTGCCCCTCCAGCTAGGCTACCCACAGTTCTGAACTCATCCGGGGCCAGCAGCTCTCCTTAGCAGCCATCTCGTGGTCCCAGCATCTCCACTGAAAGCCACGGTTCATCCTCAGCTCCACTGGGTCTCCATGCAGGCATCCAGCAAACCTGCTTCACACTGCCCATGGCCATTTCCAAAACACAAGACTGCAGTTACAGACTCAATGACCCTCTCTTTCCTGTATTTCTTACACTCCACAATACCAGGTAGGGTGCCAATTTGTTAATCCAAGGGGGAATAAAGCAGACTTTGAAAAACAGGACACTCCTTGAGCACTCAGGCCCCTTCAAAAGACTGCACTTTTTCTGTTGTCACAATGCAGGTCAGCTGGCCCAATCTCAAAGGTTGTAATCTCTCATACAATTGCAGCTGAACAGGCAAAAGTTTTGGCCCAAAGATTTCTTTCTGTGTCATATCCCCCTGCACACACCAGTCCGTTCTCAGGACACGGGCATAACAGCAAGCCTCTCACGCCAACTGCTTCAAGCCGAGTTCAGGCAAAGCTCTTTCTCACCCTCATAAGTCAAACCTCACAGCCCTTAGTTCTTACTGCATTCAGGTCTTTCAACTCTGCCCAGAATAGTCCATCAAGCTGTACTTACAGCACAAAGTATCTCTTAGGCCAAGGTTTCAAACCCTTCCACACTCTTCTTGAAAATCAACTCCAAAAGGCCAAAGCCACACAGTCAGGTGTCTAGCAGCAACCCCACTCTCAGTACCAACTTTACTGTTGCAGTCAGGGTCACACTGCTGGTGAATAATCATCCAACCAAGAGCAGCTTGTGGGAAAAAATGTTTATTTTGGCTTCCAGACTCTAGGGGAAGCAGCTCTACAAAGGCAGGGGAAAACGATGGCAAGAGCAGAGGGTGGACAAAACCCCCCAGCCAACATAAGGTAGACAGAAGAGTGTGCCTAACACTGGCAAGGGGAAACTGGCTAGAATACTCATAAGTCCACCTCAAACATACACTGCCTCCAGTAGGTGTGAATTCCCAAATCTCCATCAGCTGGGAACCTAGCATTCAGAACACCTAAGTTTATGGGGAACACCTGAATCAAACCACCACATGTGGGTACTGGGCAATCGAACCCAGGCTGTTTGGTTTGCAGGCAGGTACCTTAAGCACTGATCATCTCTCCAGCCCTACATTTCTTCTTTAAAAAAAAATATTTATTTATTTATTTGAGAGAGAGAGATAAAAGGGGCACACCAGGGCCTACTGCCACTGCAAACGAACTCCAGATGCATGTGCCACCTTGTGCATGTGGCTTAGGTGTTAGGGAATGGAACCTGGGTCCTTTGGCTTAGCCTTAACCATTAAGCCATCTCTCCAGCCCCTAAATTTCTTTTTGTAAAAAGAAAAAAAGAAAGAGAGAGAGAGAGAGAGAGAGAGAGAGAGAGAAAGAAAGAAAGAAAGAAAGAAAGAAAGAAAGAAAGAAAGAAAGAAGGAGCGAGCCAGGTGGTGGTGACACAATCCTTTAATCCCAGCACTCGGGAGGCAGACGTAGGAGGATCGCCTTGAGTTCGAGGCCATCCTGAGACTATATAGTGAATTCCAGGTTAGCCTGGGATAGAGCAAGACCTTACCTCAAAAAAACAAGAAAAAAAAAGATGGAAACCAAATGGATTTGTATAAAATTGTATCCAAAGATTCAACAAACTGCAGATTTAACTGAGGTCCAGAAATATTAGAGAAATCCATATGTGGCTGTGCACGCCTTTAGTCTCAGCACTCGGAAGGTAGAGGCAGGAGGATCTCTGAGTTTGAAGCCAGTTGGTTCTATAGAGTGAGTTACAGGAGAGCCAGGGTTAGAGACTCTGCATCAAAAAATACGTTGCCGAGCGTGGTGGTGCACGCCTTTAATCCCAGCACTCGGGAGGCAGAGGTAGGAGGATCACCAAGAGTTCAAGGCTATCCTGAGACTACATAGTGAATTCCAGGTCAGCCTGAGCTAGAGTGAGACCCTATCTCGAAAAAATATATATATATATATATATATATTACATTACACTATATATAGAAATCATGTCTGTACTGATTGTGGACAAGTGTTTCCAGGCGTCACTCCCCAAAAACTACAGCATAACTGTTTACGTCACATTTCCATTAAAATGACTTGAAGTATACAGGAAGCCATGCATAGCTTAAACACACAGATTTGAGCATTCCCACTTTTGGTACCTCAAAGGGATCTTGGAACCAGGGCTGGGGATGAATCAGTGCAGGGTACTCATCTAATATGCCCCAGGTTCCACCCAGGTCCAGAAGAGAGGGTAACGCTCAGACACCCCCGTCCTACAGGATGACACCGAGTGAGAACACGGGCTGTCAATTGGAAGCGGCAGCCACTTGCAGCCTGCAGCTGGGCCCCAGGGGAACAAAAAGGCAGAAGAGGAATAGCCCGTGGCTTCCTCCAAGGCTGATTACTCACAAGGTTTGTAGGAGATTTTCTCTGGAATCATTACTGAATGATTAAGTGGGGACCAGAGCTGGGACCTGAGCTTAACCTGTAGTTTTATTTTCTACTCTGGCAGCAGGTGGATTCCAAGGCAGCAGGGTGGGGCGGGCAAGCAAGCAGGAGCTTGACAAAAGCATAGGTGGCAGCTATGCGGTTCCATGGCAGTCAGCTATGTGGTACCGTTGCCAAGGGCAACCTCTATTTTGTCTTAGCTATTTCCTCCTTCTGACTGCTGTGGAGTGAGGGAGGCAGACACCCTTGTCTGGGACTTTTACTCCACTGAGCAAGAAGAGGTGGGGCTGGCAGCATCAGCACTTAGCAGGTAGTCTTTTCTACCTCAGGTCCTAGGAGGGGCTCAGTGTCCCCCCAAGTATGGGTCAGAGGTAAGTAAGCTTTGCTGGAATAAAGGCAAATCACCACATGGTTATATTAACAGTTCTCAACTCTACCCTCTCGTTTTCTTATGTATCCAGCTACAAATTCCATTCAGAAGCCTGGCCTACCCAAGAGATTCCAAAATTAATTTACAGCCACAGACAACAGACTGCAGTTCACAGCAGCCTGCAAAGGCAACAGGTGATCCTGTACAGTTATCCTTAGAATCACACCCGCCATGGTTCACTGTTTCCAGTCACTGCAACTAAACATGACAGAGGAAGTCGCCAGTCCTCAGAATGTCGCCCAATGTCTTGAGAGGACGCCATCCCAAGGGATTTCTTTCACTACAGCGATGTGGAAATCTGTTGTTTGTGTGGAAAGAAGTCACACTGTTTATCCAAGCCTGGCCTCAAGCAGACTGCAATACTCCTGGAGTACTGGGATTGCTTACAGACATGTGGCACCAAATCCACCAAAGTTATGGTCTTAAATATCCACCAAGTCTGGTGACAGCCTTCAAGTGTTCACTACCAGCTACTGTGTGGCAAAGTATAAAACACACAAGGGGGCTGGAGAGATGGCTTGGGCTGGAGAGATAGCTTAGCAGTTAAGGCGCCTGCCTGCTAAGCCTAAAAACCCGGTTCCAATCTCCAGGTCCCACGTTTAGCCAGATGCAAAGGGACGCAAGGGCGCAATGCCGCACTTGACCACAAGGGGGCACACGCGTCTGGATTTCGTTCACAGCAGCTGAGAGACTGCTGGCGCACCCATTCTCTATCTGTCTCCCTCTCCCTCTCTGTCTGTCTGTCTCTCTCTCTGTGCCTCTCTCCAAAAATAAGTAAAATAATAATAAAAAAAAATAAAAAACCACACAAGGTACGGGCTGGAGGGATGACTTAGTGATTAAGGTATTTGCCTGCAGAGCCAAAGGACCCAGGTTCGATTCCCCAGGACCCATGTTAGCCACATGCCCAAGGGGGCACATGTGTCTGGAGTCTGTCTGCAGTGGCTGGAGGCCCTGGCGCACCCATTCTCTCTCCCTCTTTCTCTGTCAAATAAATAAATAAATAAATAAAAATATTTTTTAAAAATACACATACAAGGTACAACAGTCTCGTCAGGTCCACCACCAGTTATTTCACTACTTGGAAGAAGGTGGAGGCAGGAAGATGATTAGTTCAAGGTTATTCTTGGCTATAAATTGAGTTCAAGGCCAACCTAGGCTATATGAGACCCTTTTGAAAAAAAAAAAAGGAAGGAAGGAAGGAAAGAAAGAGAAAAAAGAATCTGCTGGGAAATAAAGCTGATTAAAATTATAAAAGTAGCCGGATGTGATGGCACAGACCTTTAATCTCAGCACCCAGGAGGCAGAGGTTCTCGTAAGTTTGAGGCCACCCTGAGACTTCATAGTGAATTCCAGGTCAGCCTGGGCTGCTGAGAGCCTATCTCAAAAAAAAAAAAAAGTATGAAAGTATAAAAGTAGGGGCTGGAGAGATGGCTCAGCAGCATATATCTGGCAGTCCTTTGCAGTGGGAAGAGACCTTGAGACTCACACACATGCGAATAAATAAATATGTTTTACAGTATTAAAGCATTACTTCTCCGAAGAAGCAAACCATTTCATACCTTTTGATGAGATACCTAGAGTAGAACTGGTTAGTCCATAAAGTAGGCTGAACTGCTTCTGAAATCTGATGAAATTGCCTTCCGTGATATCTATAGACGACACAGTGTACTCGTTATCCAGACTCTCTTAAACTGGTTGGAAGAACTTCTACAGAGATATTTTGTGAGCCTGGCAGTAAACCCACCTTAAAATCTTACAAAATGGGGCTGGAGAAATGGCTTAGTGGTTAAGGCGTTTGCCTGCGAAGCCAAAGGATCCCGGTTCGATTCTCCAGGACCCACATAAGCCAGATGCACAAGGGGCACATGTATCTGAA
>PVKW010040615.1:0-18490 GCA_004027895.1 Orientallactaga bullata | reverse complement strand
ACCTCTGAGTTCGAGGCCATTCTGAGACTACATAGAGAATTCCAGGTCAGCCTGGACCAGAGAGAGACCCTAACTCAAAAAAAACTAAAGAAAGAGAGAAAGAAAGAGAGAGAAAGAAAGAGAGAGAAAGAAAGAGAGAGAAAGAGAGAGGGAAGGAGGGAGGGAAGGAAGGAAGGAGGGAGGGAGGGAGGGAGGGAGGGAGGGATGGAGGAAAGAAAACACATCAGAGAAGAATGACTCTTTGATCTTTGATCTTTCCTGGAAGAATGATAGTACCATATGAAAAAAGGAGAAAGTCATTTTACTAGTTCAAATTAAGCCAGAGTCTACCCCTTAGCAAGTGTAGACAATCACTTATGTCCTTGCTCTAGGCCTTCTTTACTTTTTATTTTGCAGTTTGTGGTGGAGCCCAGGGCCTTGAGAAAACTTTGTGATCCACTACTGAGCTATCTCTGTTGTATCCTCAATCTTGTTTTGTTTTTTGAATGAGAGTCTTACTTTGTAGTTCAAGCTGGCCTTGTTCAGGACATCTTATTTATTTATTTATTTATTTATTTATTTATTTATTTATTTATTTATTTAGAGAGAGAATGGGGAGAGAGAATGGGCGCACCAAGGCCTCCAGCCACTGCAAATGAACTCCAGACACACGCACCCCCTTATACACCTGGCTTACGTGGGTCCTGGGGAATCGAACCTGGGCAGGACATCTCTTGATTTATAAAATGACAAG
The DNA here is from genome assembly GCA_004027895.1 of Orientallactaga bullata. Lineage (NCBI taxonomy): Eukaryota > Metazoa > Chordata > Mammalia > Rodentia > Dipodidae > Orientallactaga > Orientallactaga bullata. The sequence continues at coordinate 17,757 of PVKW010040615.1, read as the reverse complement.
ACAGTTAAAAATCATCCTTTCCAGTTTTGTGAAGGTTGATCTGTTTGTCAACTTGATGGGATTTAAAATCACCATGGGAACACACCTATCTGTTGGGAATTTTCTGGAGTAGACTATTTGTGGTGGGAAGACCCACCTAACTGTGGGAAGCATCACACCAGGAGTTGGAGGGGAGGGGTTGGACTATTCAAAAAGTTCTCCAGAAAGCTAGCTGAGCAGTCCAGCATTCATTTCTCTGCATCACTTCCACCTGCTAATGTGAAATGGGACATAAGTTTCTTGCTCACACCTGCCGTGCCTTCCCCTCAACTGGAAGTCAAAAACAAACTCCTTCCTTCCTTAAGCTGTTTCTGGTAGAGAATTTTGTCCCCACAGTGACAGAGCAACTGATACACATTCTTTGACTGCACCATTTTCAAGTCCATGACTTTCGGGTAGTATTTGAAACTTACAGGCTAACATCCTCATGCAAATTAGCTAGAGCAAAGGGCAGAAGATTCTGGGGGCATGTACAGGATGGCTGGAACCTTGAGGAGATTTTATGACTGATACTTTGCAGAAGGTCTTAGGGTCTATGAAAAGATGCCAGTAGCTGGGCTAATGACTCCATTAAGGAAGATGAACCTCGGTGACAGAGCCATTGTGTGGATGCTGGTTAATGGAGCATGTCCAGGTTTCTCCCTTGAAATGTGAACTTATGGCTCTTCTGGTACACTTAGGCTGTACTGTTGCTTATTTTAGGAAAAGGAAACACACTAATGCCAGGATTATCAGCAATATCTATGCGCTGGCAGCCTTAACACCCAATGTCAGTAGCAATTTGAACACAGAAGAGGGCTTGAGTTACCCAGATGTCACTTGTAACCACCTTGCCTTCCAAAAACTTTTCTGTCTGGAGAGGACTGAGGACACAAAACAAGTTTTCACAATGTTTGAGCTCAAAAACTGGCCTCTGGAACACAGGCTAGTAGTTGGAGCTAACTATAGAGTCAGCTTCTCTTAGACAAGCAGGTGCCCTAGGTGCAGACTGGAAGCTTCCCAGTCCCTCCCTCCTACTCACAGGTTAGGCACCTCCTTTCTCTCCCTGCAGGGATTGGGGGGGGGGACTTGCTAACACAGCTGCTGTGACGCACCCCCATCCTCAGCCAAGGCCAGCAGAGCCCTACTGAAGATAGCTGGGGGTTGGGGCTAGAAGGATGGCGGAGAGCTACGTGAAGGACAAGGGGTGACTGGCTTCTGGCCGATGCAGGGAAATCTCAGAGCCAACATCTTCATTCTGGTTTTGTCTCCCCCTCACTGTGTGATTCTAACAAGATGTTTAATCTCCCTGCTGATTCTGCCATGCACCCCAGCAGCTCCTCTCTTGTGAGCCTCATTGGAAGTTCTGTCTAGGAAAATGTTGGTCATTCTGCTTCTCGACAAAAGGTCACCAGTGGTGCTGGGCATGGTGGCGCATACCTTTAATCCCAGAACTCAGGAGGCAGAGGTAGGAGGATTGCTGATAGTTCAAGGCCACCCTGAGAGTACATAGTTAATTCCAGGTCAGCCTGGACCAGTGAGACCCTACCTCCTCGCAAAACCAAAAAAAAAAAAAAAAAAAAAAAAGGTCACCAGTGGGTCACTGGTGCATGGACAATGTTCACTTATGTACTTCAAGACTCTTTGCATTTTCTAAAAGGTCTATTGGGAGCATGAATTATTTTTAATCATAAAAACAGCAAGTTTTTCATTCTGTCTGTGTCTTGAGAATGCAGACATTGAGGAGTTTGCCTTGACTTTCAGGAGCATGTCCTTCTTTTGGGCTATCTACTGGCTATTAGGATTCTTTATCAACAAGCCAAGGGTTAAAGGTGTTGTTTCGGTTGTACAACTAGCTTCCTATAAAATTAATACAAGAACGATGTCAGCCAGTATTTTCTACTGCAAACGCGAGGCCTGACGCGCCCTCACTTCCCCAGGTCACCATGGCCCGTGCCATATCAATTGGTTGCAGTTTTGATTCAGCCCCGACCAGTAGTAGTAGAACTTCCTGACGAGGTCCATGAAAGAGGGATGAAAGTCACCTTCTGCCCCTTTCAGAAAGACCAGGGCTCAAGTGTCCTTCATCTCAACCTCCCACTATCTGTGACGAGCACCTGGATCAGTCTGATGTCCAAGGATAAGGCTCAGTCCACATCAGAGCTTCAGGTTCTGAAAAAAAAAACCCCTAGATTTCTCCAGCAACACAATTAGTTTAAGCCACATCAAACTATATCAAGAACTTCTAAGTTAGAATCTCTTTCAAGAGTATGATTTTAACAGATGTCTTGAAGGCAAATCGTATTATAGTATGCTCAGCTCTCATTAAAAAAAAATGACCAAACTTAAAATACAATAGGTCTTATTCAGACTGGATTATTTCTGCACTAATATTTTTAAAATGTAATTAAAAATGTAATTGAGTTTGCTTTCTACAGCCTGATCTCACCTTGCTAGAATCAATCATGCAATCCAAAATTATAACCAAAGGTCAAGACTAAATTTTCATTCAAGTCCGCAGACAAACGCTGTTATCTCACGAGCTAAATTCAGCTAAATAAGAAGCAAAGCAAACAGACCTAAAGCTATTAATCCTTGGCTGACCTTGAGTCCAAAGGTGCAGGCAACAGACTGGCAAATAGGATGGGATAAGAAGTAGGAGGGCAAATATGATTCTTCAGTTTGCTTACATAATTCATGTAGCATAATTGATAAAACATTATTGATCATAGACTTTTAAAACAGAACTTATCTAGAAGCAGAAATGCAGCAATAAATATTCCAGTGGTAAATCTTTTTCATCAGTTTTACACACAAATATCGAACATGGTCATAAAATCCCATTTGTTTAATAAACAACTGAAGTTTCTTCCCTAAAGTGAAATATAACTTCGGGAGAAGAATATATGGGAAATTTCAAGGGTTTTGTTTTGTTTTATTTTGTTTTTGCAAAAGAGATGTAGCCTAAATGAACTGGAATTGATTTTTTTTGTTGTTGCTCTGTTTTCATAGAACTCAAGAATAGGATTGAATCTATATTTTATACACTGAGAAATTACCAGAAATAATTTAGATTTTTCTTATGAACTTCAGAACAGTGTCTAATTGAAACATGATACTCTACAAGCCTTTTCCCACAATTATAATATTCAGCTGAAGCCTTTAGAGGAATAAAAGCAACTTCAGATTAAAACTACACTGGGGCTGGAGATGACTCTGTGATTAAAAGCACTCGCTTATACATCCTGACAGCCCTGGTTCAATTCCCCGGTACCCATGTAAAGGCATCCCAGTAACTTCCACACCTTGAGCAGGTGACTCCTACCCATTCCCTCTCCTCTTCCTTGCTGCCCTTTTCCTCTTCCAATGATGATCCCCTCCACTAGAGGGGCTCTCCAATTCAGGCCATTTTACAGCCTGTAACTAAGAACCATCCCCCACCACCACCACCAGTGAAACAAATAGATTCAGAAAAGCCCAAGGTCACACACACATCAGGTATGTGATAGAATGAGACAGAGCCCGCAACAGCAACTGACTTAGAAAAAATTATGTACTTCTCCTCCAGGATGCATTTGGAAAACTAGAAGGGGAGCAAATCAAACAGAAAAGTTCCTGCTGGGGCATTCCCCCCCCCCAACTCATCAGATGTAGCACTGTCTGCTTTCTGTCCTCCCTCAGGCTGCTGGTACCAAGTGCATCATACTGCCCTTGGGAGTGTCACCCCTTCCTGTCAGAGCAATCCTGCTTGATTTTCTAAAACTGAAAAAAAAAAAAAAAAAAAAGGTATGGAAATTCCCTGGGACCTGAGACAGCCTGATAAAGGACTGGTCTCCCTACTTCTGTATTACCCTACCCCAAGGCTCCTGTAGGATCCATCCTAACACTGTCTGCTACCTGCTGTGGCTTTCCTCCGCAGCTCAGCGACCACCAGTGGTGGAGCTGGGCTTCCCTGGACAAGCAGTCCCTGGGGAGTTAGGACCCAGCGCTTGGGCAGGGCTGGGGAGGAGACGCTGATTGCCTTCAGCAAACGCCTCTACTTCTGCAGGAGCAGGATGAAGACAGGGCTCTGCAGATGTCTTGGCCCTTCCCACCTCCGCGCAAAGGGGTGGGAGGACAGCCTGGAAAGTTCCACGAGGCCACAGAAGAAGCTGCTGTTTTGACACTTTCTTCTAAGTGCTGGATGGGGAGGGTATGAGGAATCTGCTCTGGGACTCACGTGCTTCTCCACAGCTGGGAGCTGACACTCTCAGATGGGGTCCTATACTTAGAGCCACCAAGAAAAGGGTGACAACTGTCACCATTGCCTACAGGACCACCCTCCGCCTCCACACTGATATGTGACTCAACTGGCCCACAATGCTCCACTGAGAGGGAAGCTGTTGAATAGGAGAAACGTGGATCCGGTCCCAGCCATCACTCTTCTTTTTTTCTTTGAGAGAGAGCAAGGTGGGGGACAGAGAGAATTGGGGTGTCAGGGCCTCAGCCACTGCAATTGAACTCCAGATGCTTACGCCACCTAGTGGGCAAGTATGACCTTGTGCTTGCCTCACCTTTGTGCGTCTGGCTTACATGGGATCTGGAGAGTCAAACATGAGTCCTTAGGCTTCACAGGCAAGCACCTTAACCGCTAAGCCATCTCTCCAGCCCCCTTCCCCCCACCAGCCATCACTCTTACTATGACCCTTCACCCACTGGAACTCCTCAATTTCAAGTCAGGCCTTGGACCTTAGGAAGCAGAACCACTCTAAGAATGTAGGTAAGCAAGCACAGAGATTTCTGCTCTGTTTCCAGAGGAAGCCAGGAGGAAACAATTGCCTGGAAGGAAGCAGGGAATAACATGGGCTACTCTATCTATCACAGATATGAATCCACTGGGGAAGAAGTAGGAATCTTTCAGATAAGGGTGTAAAGGTCTCAGCCTTTCATCTCTCCTGAGTTCCCAAAGTCTTCATCCCTACTGTGGTAGGATTGGCAGATGGAGTCTTAGGAATCCCAAGGGTATGGAGGTGTAGGGGAGCGGGGAGGGTACCAAGGCCCTGTATACACGAGCTAGTCAAGTACACTACCACTGAGATAGTCTCCCCTCAGGCCAGGTTCCATGGACCCTAAAGGACCATTATCATCGATTCATCTTACCAAGACTTTGGTGAGACCTCCCCATTTTCATCATCAATTATGATATCTTCATTATCATTATGACAGCAGGGAGGAGCTTCCCTGCTAAAACCTGCAGATGTTCTCGGTGAAACAGGGACCTTGAAGGCAGAGACTGCCCTAGTCTCTTCGCAGATGAGAGAAGGTTCACAGGATGGGATAAGGTTCAGTAATGCCACTACTGTTTTTTTTTTAATTTATAAAGAACAGAAATTCAAAAAATAATAAAATAAAATAAAATATTTTTTAAAAGCCAGGTGTGGTGGCACACACTTTTAATCCCAACACTCAGGAGACAGAAGTAAGAGGATTGCTGAGAGTTTGAGGCCACCCTGAGACTACAGAGTGAATTCCAGGTCAGCCTGAGCTAGAGTGAGACCCTACCTCGAAAAACCAAAAAATAAAAATAAAAAGAGGAACAGAAATTTACAGTTCTGGAGGTTGGGAAAATCAAGGTCAGATGCCAGTACGTTCAGTGTCTGACAAGGGTCTGTTCCTCAAGATGGTGCCTTCTTGTTTCCGTACGTGTATAGCAGGACTTTTAGATCCCCATCCTGTGGGAGATACTGCCTCATGTACTTTCAGGATGTTGTTTCATTTGCCTTTAGAAACAGTTTCTTCGCCCACCCTCATTTTGCTTTCATCATTTCCCCATTTTACTGATCAAAAAAAAATATTCAGTGATTAGCACTTGGGAGGCAGAGGTAAGAAGATCACTATAAGTTTGAGGCCAACCTGAGACTACATAGTAAATTCCAGGTCAGCCTGGGCAAGAGCGAGACCCTATCTCCAAAAAGTAAAAAATAAAAAAATCAGTGACTTGCCTCTGTCAGTGGTTATATGGGTAATTGTCCAAATCTGAGCCTAAAATTTGTACCCAACTTTTTACCCAAACTGAAGTCATATTAAAAGAACTGATCCACAGTCAGTTTTTAATCAATGAATGGCAGAATTCAGATAAAATCCACTCCTAAGGAACTTTATTTTTCCAAATTCTTCCACTGGGCTTAATTACATTAGTTTCCAGTGCTGTGTTGAAATATTACATTTTCCTCAACATACTAGTGTCAAAGTTATCCATACTAAAACTAAGTCTCTCGTGTCTCTCTGTACGCCTTCTATAATGGAGCCGGGAAACATGAAGAGGCATTTGGGCATCATGCCTGTCCCAGGAAGCTCTTCCCAAACATTTTGCTACATGAATCTGGTGACAGGTCACTTAGCCACTTGCCAAGAATACTGGTCAGACACACAGTGTCTCCACTAATGAGTGACATCACCTCCTGGAATAAAGTCCCTATTACCAGTGTTCTTTTGTGTGTATCATGCCAGGGACAAAGCTAGAGCCTTCTGCATTCTGGTCAAGCGTACTGAGCTGCGAGCCCAGCCCTGCATGTATATCTTTCTTTTGCTTTTAATAGCCTCTCTTAGCTGTAACCTCTTTGGATGTCTGTCATGTGCACATATTGGATCCCCTGTTGTCTGAAATATACTCTTCATGTAGAGAGTTAGTTTCTCTGTCACTCATTTTAGAAAAGATAACTGTTGGGCTGGGCATTGTGGCGCATGCCTTTAATCTCAGCACTTGGGAAGCAGAGGTAGGAAGATCACTGTGAGCTTGAGGCCAGCCTGGAACTATAGACTGAGTGAGTTCCAGATCAGCATGAGCTACAGTAAGACACTACCTTGAAACACACACACACACACACAAATAAAAAAGGGAGTAACTCTTTCCAAAAATAATTAAAAACCTAAAAAAAAAAAACAAGATTCACATTAAAAATATATTTTATTTATTTGCAAGGAGGGGGGATATGAATGAATGAATGGGCACACCATGGCTTGCAGCCACTGCAGACTAACTCCAGATGCATGTGCCACTTCGTGCATCTGGCTATACACGGATACTTAGGAATTAAACCCAGGTAGTAAGGCTTTACAGGCAAGTGCCCTAACTGCTGAGCCATCTCTCCAGCTCAAGATTCATATTTCATCTGGCACTCTGGCACATTGATAATCATAATTAAACAATTTACTAGTGGCTGGAAAGATGGCTCAGCAGTTAAAGGCTCTTGTTTGCAAAGCCTGATGGTCCAGATTCAATGCCCCGGTACCCACATACAACCAGATGCATAAAGTGATACATACATCTGGAATTTGTTGGCAGTGGCAGGAGGCCCTGGCACACCCATACTCACTGTTTGCCTCTTTCTCTCTCTCTCTCTCAAATAAATAAACATGTGTGTTTTAAAAAGCAATTTACTATACCATAGGGGTTAAGAATGAGGACTTTGATGTCAAACATGGTGGTGCCCACCTTTAGTCCCAGCACTCGGGAGGCTGACGTAGATGGATCACTTTGAGTTTGAGGCCAGCCTGAGATTACAGAGTGAATTCCAGGTCAACCTGGGCTAGAGCGAGATCCTATCTCAAAACCAACAACAATAATAATAATAATAATGAGGACTTTGGAGCCAAATATCATTGTTCAAGTTCTAATGACCTATGCAAGGACAAAGAATGGTTTACTTTCTGTGATTTACTGGCTTTACCTAAAACACTGGACTAATAGTAGTACTGAATTTACAGGCTTCATACAAGATTGTCACTCACTTGGTTATATACATATAAAGCACTTAGTAAGCACTCAGCAATGTCTTATTTGTGAACCAAACTCATTAGCTAGAGCTTAGGGGCTTTAAATGGCACTAATGACAAGATTTCAGCACTACAGCATTTCACAGCTTTCTCAACTCTTCAACACGAAGCATCTCATTTTGTCATCTCTTCCTGGCAGAGCCAAAGGAAATAGCATTGTCGTATCATTTAACCGGGAACAGCATAACTAATGAAATCAAGAGTGGTTGCAAAAAGCCTGCGCTACTTCTGCATTGGTGTAAGCTGGTTGCTATGGCAACCATCCCTGTCAATGACCCTGTGCCAGGCAGAGAGGGCCCATTCTGGGAGCTGTGACAGCACATCTGTTTCTCTGCTCAGCTGATTAGCTCTTGTTTGCAACAACAAGCAGATGGAAGTAAAAGGGGGAAAAATATTCCAAAAAGAAGCAAATGTTTATTTTATCTACAAGTCTGTTTTCCAATACAGAAACAAACCTCTAGCTATTTTAGAAAAATGCCTTGCTACACAGGCTGCTTCTTGCCTGGATGAGATTTCATAGAGCGGTCGGATTATCCATTGTGGGTGACAGTCCTTCATGGCATTTTGTAAAATCATGTGTCTCAGACTCCAATTTCAGAGCTTCCCTCAGCACACCTGCATGGTTCTGTTGTATGTGCTGTCTCATCTCCCAGGCTCTGGTCTGTCACCCTGAATGTCACAAATGGAGGACCTTTCAAGTGAGCAAGCATGAGAATTCTTTCTCTGCCTTACTGTATTCATCTGTAACAAGGGGCTTGCATGTTCATGCTATCTGGAACACCAAACAGCTTCCACACCCACTAGGTAGGTGAATTTGGGCATGGTATCCTCTATACCTCATCATTATTATTGTTTGTGTATGTGCACATATGTTTATGTAGGTTTGCATATTCATGGTTGGGTGTGAAAGGCTGGTGGGGGGATGCCACAGTGTATGTGGAGATGAGAGAACTTTTAAAAATTTTTTGTTTATTTTTGTTTATTTATTTGAGAGAGAGAGAGAGAGAGAGAATGGGCACACCAGGGCCTCCAGCGACTGCAAATGAACTCCAGATGCATGTGTCACCTTGTGCATCTGGCTTACATGGGTACTGGGGAATCGAGCCTCGAACCGGGGTCCTTAGGCTTCACAGGCAAGAGCTTAACCGCTAAGCCATCTCTCCAGCCCGAGGAGAACTTTTAGGTTGGTCCTTGCCTGGCTCCTTCACTTGGGGCAGGGTTTCTCTCTCTCATTCTCACTCTGTCTTTGCTGCACTAGCCATGAGTTTCTGGAAAATTGTCCTGTCTCTGCCTCCCATCTGTCTGTCAGTGTCAGCATGCTGGGATTACAGAAACTCACCACTGCTTCTAGCTTTTTATGTGAAGGCCTGGGGATAGAACTCAAGTACTCCAGCTTGAGTGGCAAGCACTTTATCCACTGAGCTATCTTCCTAGCCCCTCATCTACTTCTTTAAGCTTCACTTTTCTCGGTGGGAAAATGGATAAAATAACATCTGCGATTGAGAATGAAGTAACATAATGAGAAAGCTTGGGTCGCAGTCCTAGTGTCTGAGTCACCTCTCTGTAAGCGGAGGTTTCCTTCCTACTATACATGTGCTTAGCAAGCTCCATATTCAAAAGATGCCAGCTGGCATGCGACACTGGTCATTGCAAGGAACAGCCACTGAAACTGGCCTGATGCGCTCTGCTTTCCAGATGGACTTTACTTTGGGAGTTGCTGGATTGTTCACAGGTCAAGGATGTCCCCAGCAAACATGGGGCATCTCTGCGGCTGAGGAACACTCGGGACCCCCGGGTAGCAGCCACTTCCTATCCAGAATGGAAGTATATTAATATTTAACAGCCAGAATGAGCACACCAGTTTAACACAAGGTGTTACTTTAACAGAGTCTACAAACATCCTCAGCAGAAACAACAATCACAATAGTGGTTTCTGTTCTTGGACTGATGTCATTTGTGACTTCAGTTTAGTTCTCCCTTACACGTGATGGTGGGCATGGCAGATTATTTACAAACCACTACTAACCCCTGTGTCACAAGGTAGGTTCTATTCCTTTTTTTTTTTTTTTTCTGCTATCCACTAGGGTATGACCCAGCATGTGCTAGATGTAAATACAGGCAAAGCAATTGTAATATAGACTGTGGCCATGACTGGATTGGAAATTTTTGAGTTTAGTGAGTCACTACTGCCCACCTACCCACCATGTGTCCATTGGTTTCATCACCTGAAACAGGGATGCAGTCATACTAATTGGTATCTTCACAGGTAAGACTGAGTATTTACAAAATGTATGATGCTATCATTCATGTGTAGAGGCCAAACCAAGTCCCCTGTGCTGGCACCTGTAACATGTAGCCCTTGCATTCCAAGCGGATGGCTGGTAGCCTCGGAAACTTGGATGGCCATAAAACAAGGTGATATTTGGAGCATTGTTACAGCTTGAATTGTATCCTCCAAAAGAAAAGTGTTGAGGTCCTATCTCCCAGGGAACAGGAATGGGAATTTAACTGAAAACAGGGCTGGGCACACGTGGTGGCACACACCATTAATTCCAGCACTCGGGAGGCAGAGGTAGGAGGATCACTGTAAGTTCAAGGGCAGCCTGAGACGACATAATGAATTCCACGTCAGCCTGAGTTTACAGTGAGACCCTACTTAAAAAAAAATGAACAAAAACTACCGGCCATTATTTTGGGCTGGAGAGATGGTTCAGTGGTTAAGGGGATTGCCTGCAAAACCTAACAACCCGGGTTCAATTCCCCAGTACCCATGTAAAGCCAGATGCACAAAGTGGCACATGCATCTGGAGTTCATTTGCAGTGGCTAGAGGCCCTGGCGTGCCCAAATAAATATTAAAAAAAAAAAAAAAAAACAGGGCTGGAATTAGTTGAGATGTAGTCATGTGAGAGTATGGATGTGAGCAGGGCCTCACATTCAAGGGGACTGGTGTCCATCATAAGAAGATGGCCATATGGCCAGGCGTGGTGGTGCATGCCTTTAATCCCAGCACTTGGGAGGCAGAGGCAGGAGGATCGCCGTAAGTTTGAGGCCACCCTGAGAAAACATAGTGAATTCCAGGTCAGCCTGGACTAGAGTGATACCCTACCTCAAAAAACAAAAACATAAAAGGAGGAGGAGGAGAAGGCAGCCATGTGAAGGCAGAGACATAAAGGGACAATGCTCTGGCATGACAAAAGCAGTCATGCAATTATAGGCCAAGGAACACTGAGGACTGCCAGCTAACATCTGGCAGCCAGGAAGACCCAAGAAAGGACCTTCCCCAGGGAGCCCCAACAACATCGTCATTCCTGATTTCTAGCCTCCAGGCCAAGAGAGGACAGATCTCTGTGAGGCCATGTGAAGTGACCCAGATTACACCATGTGGCTACAAACCTAGGAAATGATTCTAGAGGTGCACAGGCTAGGGTAGGCTGAGATCTTACTTTAACTTGGTGGTTGGCCACAAAAGCCCCACCATGGCGGTCAAAGCAGACCTCTGTTGGATCTGATAATCTTCTCAGTGGCTGGTAGAGTTCTGGAACTACAAGTGTCCCTTGCTAATCATAAGCACAGTACCTATATACCCTCCCTCAAGACAGACCCAGAATGAGAGAACCATATAGCTATGATGGCATAGCCAGGGAGGTGTTGGGAACTGGAGTTTTAAGGCTGGGGTATAACAGTGGTAAATCATTTGTCTAGCACAGCCACAAAGTCCTGGGTTCAATCCTCAGTACCAAAATAATACTAATAACAATCATTATCATCATCATCATGTGGGGTTTAATGACTCAATTGAGCTGTTGAATCAACAAACTCTGGAGTTACCTGCCTCTGTTCCTATGATATGAAAAACTATTTTCTAATGTTTAAATTTTTTTGTTCATGGCAATCTGCTGAGCACATAATTACTGTGGTAAACTTTTTTCTGTCCCCCTTAAAGTTATCTTATCTGTGGTCACTGGATACTACTGATATATTCAGTACATTAAAATGTATACCAATCAAGGGCTGGAGATATGGCTTAGTGGTTAAGGTGCCTGCCTCCTAAGCCTAAGAACGCCGGTTCCAATCTCCAGCAGTTCCAATCTCCAGGTCCCATGTTTAGCCAGATGCAGTGACGCAAGGGCGCAATGCCGCACTTGACCACAAGGGGGCACACACATCTGGATTTTGTTCACAGCAGCTGAGAGACTGCTGGCACACCCATCTCTATCTGTCTCCCTCTCCCTCTTTGTTTGTCTCTGTGTCTCTCTCCAAAAATAAATAAAATAATAAAAAATTTTTTTAAATGTATACCAATCTTGACTTTTAGATCAACCCTTTTGCTATGCCCAGCAATTTTTCGCCCCAGGATAATTATTTTTAAAATACTGGCATATGCATAGCATCCTGTAGAGTTCGTGCTTTCCTACCCTGTTATATATTATACAGAGACATAAAGATTATATTATAATACAGCTCTACCACTAATTTTCACTGTTGGTACTGTACAGGGGTGGGCAGTGAGAGGAAAGAAGGGGAGAGTGCTGGCAATGTGATAGTGAATGCATGCCGCAGCTTTGAGCTCACCCAGTGAACTGTGCATCTTGACCGCCCATCATCATCTGATGGTGGATTGGTCACATTCCATTAGCTACCTGGTTTGTATGATAACCTATTTGAATTAAATATCACAGCTACTCAAGCTTAGGTAATAAAAATGGAAAAAAATAACGGTTCAATTCCTCAAAAATAAGATAGGATCAAGGATCTTTTTGTTACACTTTAAAGATAAAAGCATGGGTCATCAGCAATCGTTGTATTCCACTGGTCAGTTATGGAATGCACCATTGTTGCATTTAATCCAAATACACTTGTTCACAAAGACTGAAGGGAAAGCACATTACAATCAATATCCTATGCAGACCATCACATAAAGACAATGCTAATTTGAACCATTGCTCATTATACTTTCAGCAATTGCACTTGACCTTAAAGCATTGCTCACAGCGGAAAATATTTGTTGAACTGAACTGACAGATGAAACTTCGGGGGATTATAGAGCAAAATGAAGCTTTGTTGGGAAAATTAGTTCTCAATTTGAAAAACAAAAATGAGAGGACAAGGGCTGGGGAGATGGCTTAGTGGTTAAGGTGCTTGCTGACAAGGAAAAGACTCAGGTTCAATTCCCCAGGACACATATAAAGCCAGATGCACAAGATGGCACATGAGTCTGGAGTTCATTTGCAGGAGTAGAGGTCCTGGCACAACCATATTCTCTCCCTCTCTCGCGCTCCCTCTTTATCTTTCTCTCAAACAAATAAACAAACAAATAAATAAATAAAATATTTTTAAGAAATGTGCCGATGATACAGGCTAAGTATGGCATTCTAGATCCCAGGGTTACCTGGACCCCATTGTACATCTTGAGACAACCCCGCAGGAGCCACCAGACACCTGGACACTAGTGCACAGCCTGAGAGAACCACGCGGGAGCCACCAGACACCTGGACACCAGTGCACAGTCTGAGAGAACCCTGCAGGAACCACCAGACACCTGGACACTAGTGCACATCCTGAGAGAACCCCACGGGAACCACCAGACACCTGGACACCAGGGCACATCCTGAGAGAACCCCACGGGAGCCACCAGAGTGCAGGTCATATACCAAGACTAACTACTCTTTAATTCTTCCATGGTAGTAGGTTGGTGCAACACTGACTTTTTTTTTTTTTTTTTGAGAGAGAGAGAGAGAGAAGAAGAGGCAGAGAGAGAATGGGCATGCCAGGGCTTTTCAGCCACTGTGAATGAACTCCAGACACATGCTCCCCCTTGTGCACATGTGCAACATTGCATACTTGCATCGCTTTTTGTGTCTGGCTAAACGTGGACCTGAAGATTTGAGCGGGCATTCTTAGGCTTCACAGGCAAGCGCCTTAACTGCTAAGCTATCTCTCTAGCCCAATACTGAGTTTTCCCTGCTGAGGCAGTCTGGACAACAGAAGCTCACCACAGACCATCAAACCATATATACAGAAATATTCCACATACTCTACTCAACCTAGCTGAAATTAGAAAGTCACAAACTTCTCCTAACAAGTATGCAGAGCCAGGGACAGGCTTCTCTTAATGGTATTTTGTGAGTCTGAGAAGCAAGTTGGCTGAGATTAGCATAAGAATGTCACCCTCTGTGGTAGTTTGAATAGATGGCCCCTAATATATTCAGTGTTTTATTAGTTTGTAGTTTTAATCTGCAGCCACCTTGCTGGAGGCAGTGTCTCTGGGTGGATCTTAAGGTGTGGTGGTGGGTTTAGGATTTCAATCTAAAGATATGCAAAGTGTGCCTAGCTGGAGTTCTTGAAGTGTGCTGCGCTGTATGGCTTTTAGTGTTGCTCTGTTTGGTCCTGTGAAAACAGGCCAGCTTCTTCTGCCATTATGGAACTTCCCCTGAACCTATAAGCTTCAATAAATATCCCTTCCTCCATAACTGTTCCTGGTGTGGAAGTTCATCTCAGTGAACCTGAAGCTGTCTGCTACACCCTCCATGTAATGTTCCTCAATAGAAATTGAGTGACTTTAGCCAGGCTTTCTTTTCAGAATGGTTCAACCAAAGTCTGCAGAGAAATTTGCCCCTTCCAAGAGCTGTGGAGACCTTCTTGAACTACTCTCCATGTGTACTTTATTCTGGCTTTGTCAACTATGAATTCATTCATCCAGCATGTTCGACAATTATTTTGGATAATGACAATACATCAGAGTTTAAAGAATTTGGAGAATTATTTGTTGCTCACTGCTGTTGGGGAATTAAGAAGTTGGAGGAAGAAATTGAGAATGAGGCCAACCAGATAGAAAGGGGCTGGTCAGGAAGAGAGGGCTTTGTTCACCATCCAAAGGAGTTCTGTCATCATCCTGCAGTGTTTCCTAAAGTGGGGTTTGCAAGGTCTTTATGACAACTTTTTTAAAGATTTATTTTTATTTATTTATTTATTAGAGACAGAGAGAGAGAAAAAGAGAGAGAATGAGCATGCTAGGGCCTCTAGCCACTGTAAACGAACTCCAGATGCATGTGCCACCATGTGCATCTGGCTTACGTGGGACCTGGAGAATTGCTTCACAGGCATTCACCTTAGCCACTAAGCCATCTCTCCAGCCCACAACTTTTTTTTTAATTTTTAGAGAGAGAGAGAGAGAGACAGACAGAATTGGTACGCCAGGGCCTCAGCCACTGCAATCAGACTCTGGACACTTGTGCCACCTAGTGGGCATTTGCAACCCTGCGCTTGCATCACCTTTGTGCATCTGGCTTATGTGGGATCTGGAGAGTCAAACATTGGTCCTTAGGCTTCACAGGCAAGTGTCATAACCACTAAGCTGTCTCTCCAGCCCTTTATGATAACTTAATTCTGTGCTTTGCTTCAGTGAGAGCCATGTTACCACTATACTGATGTTCCCGGTCATCTGGATGGCTGTCATACATTTCAGTATCTACATTCTGTTTATTATGAAGTTGTACCCAGCAACACAGCAACAGTTGGACGTCAGAGGAGGTGCTGTAGGAGAAAAGGGGCCACACTACCAGCTCAGCGCATGGTACACGGTGGTAGAAATGCCAGGCTCAAAGAACCCACACTGCTGTGCTCTGATACGCGATCTCATTGCAAGAGAAAACTGAGGCTCACCAAACAACATCATTTATTTCATTAAATTGAAGCTGCAGACATGACTGCCACTGGCTCTGTAGTTTCTATGTTTTCTTCTTCTTTTTACTTATTTTGTATATTTTTCTTATTTACAGATCTATAAAGTTCATATCTAATTTCATACTTTTAAAACATACTTAAGAAACACTTAAGTAACCCCAGTGAGCTTTCAGGCTTTCTTTTTGTTTAAAGTGGATCTATCCCTCACCCCAGTAAGAAATGAAAGGCCATTCCCATGGAAGCAATCTGAGTAGAGATTGGTGTGAGCTAGCTACTATGTCGGGAGCCCATATCGGCCATCAGGCGGAAGACCAACCATACAGACTAACTGGGGACGGAGAGCTATCAAGGGAGGCGAGCACCTGTGTCCTCTGACTTAAAGAACCCTTGGCTTTCTTTGAGAGAGCTGCTCTCAGGAGAAAGTCAGGTACAGTGCAATGAAAGGCTGACCCGACAAGCTGACTGCACTGGTGTTTCGTGACATGCCTTATTAAGCTGGAAAGCTTCCCCAAACTTCGGCTGCATCATTTCTGTAATGAGGCCACCACTAAATTAGGACCAAATCTTTTTTTAATTGCATAACAAGGTACACAAAAGAAGTTATTTTGTGATGGCAGGAAAAACAACCAGGGCCACTGTGTGTAGCTCTGCAAGCCAGTTGGAGCTGAAGTGAGTCTCGTGGCTAAACCACATGTCACTGATGACCCTTTTCTAAAGCAGACAAAAGTTGGATGGATTTGCCAAGCCATGACCTGAAGGGTCATGAAGGGGCACCTTTCCCTAATCATACGAAGATATGCTATGGACTGGCTGTGACTTGATCCTGCTTTTCTGAGGTTAAGTTTTACCACTATCACTCACCAAATAGAACTTTTCGAGTTCTGTGAGGATAAAGGATTTTCTTCCTCCTGATAATCTTGGAGAGCATAAGCCATGTCCCAAAGAAGGCATCACGGTAAGACTTTCAACAAGTGCGAAGAACTAGATGTTTCCTGCTTACCTCAGGGGCCATCCAGAACGGGGTGCCGACGGATGTGTTTCTCCGGAGACGTGTGCTGGTGAGTTGAGCAGAGACACCTGCAGGAAAAGGGTACCAGAATTCAGCAGTGAGCACAGGATGATGCTAGACAAGAGGGTGGAAATGTTTTCTACAAAAGGCCAGATATAAATATTTTAGGCTTCATAGGCCATATGGTCCCTATCATACAACTACCTAACTGTCGCCATAGGGCTGCTGCAGCAGCCACAAAAACACAGAGGAGGCGTATGCTGCTCTGCAGTACAACGTCAGGCATGGATGCCAAAATCTGGCTTGTTGTAACTCTCATGTGTTACAATATATTCTTTTGGGTATTTTTAAATTTTTATTTACTTATTTGAGAGAGAGAAAGAGGCAGAGAAAGACAGACAGAGAGAGGGCTGGAGGGATGGCTTAGAAGTAAAGGTGTTTGCCTGCAAAGCCAAAGGACCCAAGTTTCATTCCCCAGGACCCACGTAAGCCAGATGCACAAGGGGCACACATGTCTGGAGTTTGTTTGCAGTGGCTGGAGGCCCTGGTGCCCCCATTCTCTCTCTCTCCCCCTCTTTCTCTGTCAAATAAATAAATAAATAAAATATTTTTTAAAACACTGAAAATTAAAAAAAAAAAAAAAGCTGCACTGGAGCGATGGCTTAGTGGTTAAGGCCCTTGCCTGCAAAGCCAAAGAACCCATGTCTGATTCTCCAATACCCATGTAAGTCAGATGCACAAGGTTGGCATGTGCGTCTGGAGTTAGTTTACAGTGGCTGGAGGCCCCGGCCTGCCCGTTCTTTCTCTTTCTGTCTACCCCTTTTTCACTCTCTGTTCCTCAAAAAAGAAAAAAGGGTGCCAGACAAGGTGGCCAGCACGCAGGAGGCAGAGGATCACAGAGAGTTCAAGGCCACCCTGAGACTACATAGTGAATTCCAGGTCAACCCGGGCTAGAGTGAAACCCTACCTCATAAAACAAACAAGAGAGACAGAGACATAGAAAGAGAGAATGGGTGTGTGCATCTGGCTTTACGTGGATCCTGGGGAATCAAATCAGGTCCTTTGTTCTTGCAGGCAAGTGCCTTAACCACTAAGCCATCTCTCCATCCCATTCTTTTGGTTTTTTTTCTAATCATTTAATAACATAAAAATCAAGCCAGGCACAGTGGCATATGCCTTGAAATCTCAACACTTGGCATCCTGCAGAGACAGAAAAATCAAGAATTTAAGA
>PVKW010040614.1:0-18498 GCA_004027895.1 Orientallactaga bullata | reverse complement strand
AGCTTACAGATCCAGGGGAAGTTCCATAAGGGCAGGAAAAGCAGCCTGCTCATCACAGGGCCAAACACAAAGAGAGAAAACCAACCAGCCACCACAGCACACAGAGCAAAACTACAGCCAAAAGGTCACACAGCACACTTCAGGAACTCCTGCTAGGCACATTTGCATATCTTTACAATGGAATCTCAAACCATCACCATTAACACCTTAAGATCAGCCCCCAGTGACATTGCCTCTAGCAAGGTGATTGCAGATGCAAACTATAAAGTAAAACATTGAATATATTGGGGGACATATATTCAAACTACCACAACCCCATAAACTGATAACCATCCATGATGTAAAATGCAATGCATTCAGTCCAACTTTAAAAGTCCTCATAATTTTTACTAGTCTTAATGATGTTCAAACATCCCCATAATACCAAAAAATCCCCTCCAAACCCATAATGGCACAGAATAAACATTCACACTGCAAAAGGTGGCATTGGGCATAGCAAATATTCAACCAATATAAGTTTTAAACAGGGCAAACTTCAAACTCTGTAACTTCAGTCCAACAATTCTAGTCAGTGAAAAGTCTCCAAGTCTGATAATTCTAACCAGCAACAAATCTCCGGAATTCCAATTCCACCCCTCTAGCTAGGCCACTTATAGTCCTGGAAAACTTCATCTGGGGCTGGCAGCTCCCCTTAGCAGCCATCTCATTGTTCCAGCATCTCTACTGGGTCTCCACTGCAACCCATGGTTCATCCTCACAGCTCCATCTGGTCTCCATGCAGGCATCCAACAAACTTGCTTCCGACTTTCCATGGCAGTTTCCAAAACACAAGACTGTGTTGCAAATTCAATAACCCTGTCTTTCCTCTATTTCTTATACACCATAAGCAGATAGGGTGCCAATTTGTTAACCCAGGGGGAATAAATCAGACTTTGAAGAACAGGACACTACTTCAGCATTCAGGCCATTTTCTGTTGTCCCAATGCAGGTCAACTGGCCCAATCTCAATGGTTGTAATCTCTCATACAATTGCAGCTGAATGGGCAGCAGTTTGGGCCCAAAGATTTCATTTTTTTTTTTTTTTTTGGTGCCATATCCCTCTGCTCATATGATCCCATTTCTAAGCAATGCAACCCTGCACAAGTTCTCAGGACACAGGCATAACAGCAAGCCTCTCACACAAACTGCTTCTAGCTCAGTCCAGGCAAAGCTCTTTCTCTCCCTCACAGGCCAAACTTCACAGTCCATAGTTCTTACTGCATTCAGGTCTTTCAACTCTGACCAGAATAAGCCATCAAGCTGTACTTATAGCACTGCAAGGCATCTCTTAGGCCAAAGTCTCAAATCCTTCCACATTCCTCTTGAAAATCATCTCCAAAAGGCCAAAGCCACACAGTCAGGTGTCTAGCAGCAAATGAGACCACTCCTTGGGTACCATCTATGCTGTTGCAGTCAGGCTCACATTGCTGGCAGAAATTGCCTGACCAAGAGCAGCTTGTGGAGGGAAAAAAGAGGTATATTTTGGCTTACAGATTTGAGGGGCAGCTCCATGATGGCAGGGAAAACAATGGCATGAGCAGAGGGTGGACATCATCTCCTGGCTAATATCAAATGGACAGCAGTGACAGGAGAGCGTGTCACACACTGGCAAGGGGAAACTGACTATAATACCCATAAGCCTGTCCCCAACAATACACTGCCTCCAGGAGGTGTTAGTTCCCAGATCTCCATCAGCTGGGAACCTAGCATTCAGAACACTTAAGTTTATGGGGGACACCTGAATCAAACCACCACAGTATATAATATACATATTACATGCATACATTGTATATATCATGTATTTTAAACTTTTATGTATTTATTATTTTTTAGTTCGCAGAGAATTACATATCTTTCATCCTGGCATTTTCAAATACAATCTGATTTGTTGATTCCCATCTCTCCGTCTTTCCACAATCTCCTTCTGCCCTCCTTTCCCCTTCCCCTAATGTGTTCCCCCTTTCTCATTCCAAGTCACATGTGTCCTCCTTTTGGCCTTCTGTCACCCCTCTTTCAGCTCATGTCTTTATATTCACTTTTGGTCACAGTTAAACCTTTATGGATTTTGTCCACATTTGCCCCCTCACCATAAACTCATACCCATACATTTCATGTGTGTTTATACTGTACATTGATTTCAAACAAAACCTGATTAGAAATAGTGTCTGTACCACCTTCTCATTTTCACCCATCCCTCCACTCTTTATAAAAGGCATGGGGACATGTACACGGAGAAATGTGAAGTAGAAAGAAAGGAATTAGGTTAAAAATAAAGGCAAAGCCAAACTGAGGCAGAG
Organism: Orientallactaga bullata; assembly: GCA_004027895.1. Lineage (NCBI taxonomy): Eukaryota > Metazoa > Chordata > Mammalia > Rodentia > Dipodidae > Orientallactaga > Orientallactaga bullata. The sequence goes on along the minus strand of PVKW010040614.1, from coordinate 16,162 downwards.
CCTTATAAGGAAGGGAGTCATTGCTCCTCAGCGTGTATTGGTCTTACCACCAGATGTGCAACAGAAATGATACACGAATGACAAGCATGAAAGACCTCTGAACTTGAACTTCTACCAGGAAGAGTGGATGCCAACAGCTCCACACTTCTGCCTTTTGCGGATGAATGCGTGCTTTTCTATGGCGATGGCATACTTTCTTTTCTTGTTATTTTGGTCTTGGAAAGTATCTTCCAGGGGGAATTTAATTTATAGAAACATATAACCAGGCTGTCTAAGAAATAGCATTTCAAGAGTGATTGCAACTTGTTCTACCAGTTATGTACATCTGTTTCAAAGATTAAACTTAAATAAAATGCTCCATGGTCTCACGGGAACTCTAAAGATGACTCATGGAAGTTCGGAGCCTCGGCAGGCTGGGAATGGGGTTGATGAGAAGGTGCTGCTCAAAGGAAACAGAACCAAGTTACTTAGGAGAAGTGAGTCAAGCGATCTGCCCAAGAGTGCAGTGACTATTCTTAGTGCTGACATAACTCACTCTTGAAAGTACAAAGGCAACGGACATCTAGGGTTCTCACCAAATGAAGTAGCAATGATCACTATTAGCTGATGCAAGAAAAGACCAAAAACATAGCACAATTCACTTACTACACCATATAAACTAGTGTGTTTTTCTCTTTTTTGTTTTTTTAAGGTAGGGTCTTGCTCTAGCCCAAGCTGACCTGGAATTCACCATGTAGTCTCAGGGTGGCTTTCACTTTGCAGTAATCCTCCTACCTCTGCCTTCTGAGTGCTGGGACTAGATGCATGTGCCACCACGCCAGGCTAAAATAGCATTATTAAAATTGATGCTTACATTCCTGCCAATGAATGTTTGAGGTTACTTAACTCAGGACTCGAGCAATTCACTTAGTTATGTCAGAGAAAGATTCGAGAGTCAAATATAGATTCCCTGATTCTAGATAATATCATCTTTATAAGTGCTCCTGCATGTGAGGCCACGTCTACATTTTTCTTGGCTGAATGTGTTGTTTATATTTTTAGTTTATGTTGAAACATTTCTTTTAATTCTGAATATTGATCAGAGGTATATACTTCAATATAAGAGCAAGAATATCAGTAACCCATAAACTATACCCATTGCATTCTTGTGTGGAGTATTCTGAGCTTCTGGAATCTCTGATGGTGATTTACACAGTCATAGTCAACCTTCACCGTGCAGGGAAAACACCTGGGAACTTTGATAAAATGGACTGCGATTCATAAGATGAGGGGTGGTGCTAAATGCTGCCTTTTTGCATTTTCTATAATGCTCGTTTCCCCCCTCTGGAGCTCTCTAGCTTTGTTCAACTGTCTTGCATTTGCAGGTTTATTATAACATATCTGTCTTGAGAATTTCATAATAACCTTGTTTAATGGCCACGACTTTCCATTATTGATCTTGTTTTACCAATCAAACAGTCTTTCGAAGGGATCAGTGAGTGCTCAGATCCAGTTAGGGTGCCGGAAAGGCAATTATGAAGCTACACTAAGAGTTGGCTTTCCAGTTCCAGAGCTCATTCTGTCGTCTGACCACTCACTGCCTCAGAGAACGTGCCTGGCCCTTTGCTTTACACTATCATGTGTGTCCACACGAGGACACCGTGCGTCAGCACATGCAGGATTGTTTCCTGGTGCAGGTGCAATTTGGAAGGGTCAGGCGTATGTCAGAGCTCCTGCCACCAGGTTGCCACCCATGCCCTTACAAACAGGAACCATCAGCTGAGTGCTGCATCTTAATGTGGCTCTTTCCGGGACCCCCACAAGTGGACAAGTGGACTATGGGCAGAAGCAATCTGACTCGTTGACCTGAGGCCACTTACAGCTCAGGGCCAGGACAGCTGCTCTTAACTCCTGTGTATTCCTTACCCTGCGTTCTGCATTCACTTCCTTCTTGTTCCTCGCCATCATCCAATGATGCCCTTATCCCTTTTCCTTTAATATGACTTTGATTTTGCCTTCCTTTCCCCTCTTTAAAGACATATAAGAATTAAATGTTAACAAAGTGGTTGAGAATATACAATAAACCTTTTTATTTTACATGTGAGAAAAATGCCATTTGTCAATTTTTAAGTGCTTGTTTTTTTTTTTTTTTTTTAATCACCCATTTTAACTTTTACCACCAATGTCATTTTCTTGGAAAATGGCTTTCCTCGGGCAGGGAAGAATACATCATGTTTGAATGATGGACTCTTGTGTGAGGAGGGCACATTGCTCACACTGCAGACCCATAAATGCTCCTGGGTAGCAGGGACATCATTTCATGGGATGTTTAAAAAGGATAAGTGACAACTGTGGCAGGAGAAACATTGTGAGTCCCACTGAGAACAGCTACATTGATACCCAGTGCCAGCAAGAAAAGAGGACCCCGGGGGGGGGGGCTGCTTCAGACAGCTCCACATATGCAGGCTTAAAAGTGAAGGGACACACAACACTAATGAGAGTAGTGGATGAAGACCACATCTGTGGTCTTAGCACACACCGTGTTCTGAAGACTCAATAAGAAAAGAAAATCAACAGGAGAGATTACAGATAATTAAGTTCAATTCAGAAAGCAAGCAAGTCATATTCCCACCAGATATATAAGAGAATATTCAAGCATGCTAACAATGCAATAGGTACTAAAAGTAAGATTATTCATTTAAGTATCACATAGGTAAACCTTACAAATGAATTTTCACATCCAGGGTAGACAGGATTCTTTGCATCCACTATTAGCATAAGAATAAGAAGGTATGGGTTTTCTAGAAACAAGTCGCCAATTAAATATATAACTTAAAAAAAAAAGGTTGTGTACTCTCCTTGCAGGCACACATGATGTGTACTCTCCTTGTCAAGCTTAGCCACAAAGATGTAGATCACAGAATTACTTATGCTGACTGAGGAAGTCATAATGTTAAAATATCAGTTTTTAGAGGCGTTGTGACATATCCCTCTATAAAAGGAAATGCACTTCTTCCTTCCCCTTTACCACGAGTTACCTGATGGTAACAAAGGAAAAATGGAATGATTCTCTTCTCAGAGTGTATCAGGGCCAGAGCTCAGGTCAAGCACAGCTAGCTAAAAGCTTAACTGTTTTCCAAAGTAAAGGAAATGACCCAGTTTTACTTAGGAGAGAAAAGGGACAGAAAGGGACTGAATATGCAAAGAGAAGGAGGGAAAGGAAGGGATGAGGGCCGAGAAGATGAGTACAGCTGGCACTGTATAAATGATCCTCACACAAGAAAAATTCTGAGGGGTGTCAAATGACAGGTTCTGGGAGCTTGCATGGTGCAGTGTGTGAACCTGTCCATCTCCTCTCCCCAGTCACCCAGAACAACATCTACTGTGATATTATGAGGCAGATAACTGAAGTTTGTATCTGGTACGGACAGGTAAACCTTATATGAGACAGTAGCACTGGTTGCATGGAAGCCTGGATGCAGAGTCAGCATAGATGGTGAGAAAATAGCCTCCCTAGTAATTTACAGAAATCCTGGTGAGAGCATTGAACCTCTGGCTATCTACCATATGGGGATTTGGGGCCAATCCTTATCTACAGCTTAAGAAATAGAGTGACCACAATTTGCCATTTTGATTGTCCAAACCCTAGAATTCTGTGCATCCCTTATAAATGAGGTCTCAGAAGACTGTGTAATAGCCAAGAAGGATGTCCATGCTTGTGTTATTTCGTGAAGCAGCGAGGGGGGGGTAGTATAGGTAGTATTGTAATTTAATATATTTATAGGTGGATAAAAGAACTGTGAATACATGGGCTACCAATGATTGTATCTGCTGGAAGATGTCAGTAGTGATTTTTATAATTTTTTCTCCCCTTTAATTTGTACATTAAAAGCAATGCTTATCGGGCTGGAGAGATGGCTTAGCAGTTAAGGCATTTGCCTGCAAAGACAAACGACCCAGGTTTGACTCCCCAGGACCCACGTAAGCCAGATGCACAAGGGGGCGCATACATCTGGAGTTCGTTTGCAGTGGCCAGAGGCCGTGGTGCACCCATTTTCTCTCTCTGTACCTACCTATTTCTGTATCTCTCACTCTCAAATAAATAAGTAAAAATAAAATATTTTTTTAAAAGCAGTGCTTATCTGGGCATGGTGGTGGACACCTGTATTCCCAGCATTCTAGAGGCTGAGGCAGGAGAATTGCCATATCAGGTCAGCTAGGGTTACATGACAAGACGCTGTCTGAAAAACAAACAAGCAAACAAATACAGTGCCTTTTTCCCTGAGGCAATTCAATATGGCCCTTGGTACTGGTCAGATGTCTGTGTGGTATGTCCCTTAGCCACCGTGATGGTTTATGCTGATTATCAACTTGATAGGCCCTAGCCACTGGGGATGCCTCTGATTAGGTTAATTGAGGTAATACTCCTGGAATTCCCTCCCGTTCCCCACAGGGTCATGAAGCAGGGCTTCTGAAAATTAAGAGCTACTCTCTAATTTGCTTGAAATTGAGGAGACATTAACTAGAGTGCTACTCCTGTCACTCAAGCCTGGGGAAATGTAAAAGGTCACATTCCGTTAACCTAAGTTTTACAAAGGAATAAAAGGGAGATTACAGCCCAAGCTGAGAAATGCAAACAGGATTGGACAACTTCCCTTCAGAATTGATACTGGGTAATTTCAACCTCAATGAATTTTCAAGTATACTCAGAAGTATTGAATATTCCTTAGTCATTATCACTTGCAAAAGATTGATCAGATCACAGAGTTAAGTTTTTCTTGTTTTGTTTTGCTTTGTTTTGTAATAGTGTTGTTTGACCAAATGATTGAAGATCTTTGCGTGAGAGTTTCATTTTTCTCATTTAGGAGGTTGCAACATGATAGAAATACAAACATGAGGGTTGAGTGAAATGATGGGCACAGAGTTTTTGGAAAAGTAGCAGGTGAAATTGTATTACATTTCAGTTCTTGGAAAAGTAGCAGGTGAAATTGTATTACATTTCAGGCCACCCATACACTTTCTTTTTTTTACTCTGAAAGGATTTTAACATTCTTTCAGTTAATATAATATCCTCTAGTTCCTTCCACTTTGTGCAAATGATAGGTCTATGCCTTTTATGGCTGAGTAATATTCCCTGGTGTATATATGCCACATTTTCTTTATCCATGTATAGCAGGGACCTTCTTGCTGCTAAGACAAGACACCCAACAAAAGAAGCTCATGGAAGCAAATGGTTTACTTTCAGCTTACAGTTTTAGAGGAAAGTTTCATCATGGTGTGGAAAGCATGACACAAGCAGGCAACCAGGAAGTCACATCTTGTCACTTCAGCAGGAAGGAAGCAGCAAGAGTGGACTTGCTATCTGGCACTGGCAAGTGGGACTAGATTACAAAATCCCAATGCCCAACCCTAGGGACGCCCCATCTCCAGCAAGGCTCCACCTCTCAAAGGTTCCATCAGCCGAGAATTAAGTGTGAGGCTCAATCATAAGCACATGAGGCTATGGGGGACACTTCACAATCCAGCCCCTACACTATGTATGTCTCGGTGGACACTTTAGTTAATTCTGTCTTTGCTATTGTGCATGGTGCTGTAATTAATTATGTATGGGAGGGTTCTTTTACATACTGATTCTATCTCCTTCAGGTCTATATCCAAAAGTTCTGTAGCTCGATCACATAGTGGTTCCTTCAGGCATTACCATACCTTCCCCACAATGGCCATAATAATTTATTCCTACCAAGGTTTACAATAATTGCCTCTTTTCTGTATCTTCACCAGCATCTTCCAATTTTTGTCTTTTTAGTGACATGTTCCTCCATGATTAGTGAAGTAAAGTATGTTCTCCTGGGCTGAGAAATGACTGCTGTTCTCACTCATATGTAGAAGCTAAAAATGTTGACCTCAAAAGATGAAAGAGTAAGGTAATGATGACAAGAGACTAAAGAGGTAAGGGGACAACAGGTGCTGACTTCATGCTAGGTTGGAGTTGTGTTCTTTGCAATGGAGGAGTTCAAACACTCAAAACAAGGAGAGATGAGGAGGTGGACATGCTGACCCCAATTTGGTCATTAACCCTTGAAAATATGTGTTGAATGACCATGCTATATCCAAAAGAGGTACAACCATTATTCTCCCAAGAAGGAGGAAAGAAGAATAAAGCCAGGACTCTTTCTGAAGAGATGTCATAGTGTTTCCCCATATTACTGTGAGATCACTTTTGGGGACCCATCATCATTGCTGGCAAGCACAGCTTCCACTAAATCTATGCCCATCAAGGAGAAAATGCTGCACTGGGTCTCTGAACCTTAGCAAGCCAGGTGGCTAGTGTCATAGCGTTCTTGAGAATACTCCTTCTCATGCTGGTCATCCCAAGACTATGACATTCTTCGTAGGAGAATCGGCTCCTCCTTGAGCCCTGTGTGACTGTGCTCCATGGAGCTCTTCCCCTTCCCTTCCCTTCCTTTCCAATTCTCTCTCTCTCCTGATTCTCTTTATCCTCTCCTTTGCAGACTGTGGCTGCATGTGAATATGTCCCAGTATGTATGGAGCGTTCTCCCTCTGGCATTCAGAGACTTTATAAATTAAACGTTGATTTCCCCCTTCATCTTCAGTTTTACTCAACCATTAAAATGTTGTTTCCAGCTCGTCCACTTTATGAAAGCTACTTTCTAAGACCACCAAACTTCTCTTTGTTGTGAAATCCATGAGATGATGCTTTTCTGTTTAAGTGACCCTCTATTGTCCTCTGACCAGAATACCCTTCTTCCTCTTTGAATTCTCTCTCCCTCTCGAATCTTGGTAACAGTCCCCTCTCCTGGCTTCCACAGGACAGAGAGAAAGCTATTGTTTACAGGCCAGGAATATAGCCTCATCAAGGACCAAGCTTTCTAGGACCTTGAGCTAGACACCCAGCCACCAGATCATTGCTAAAACAAATTTCTGTAGTTTTAGCCCCACAAGATGGATACAATGATATAAGCCTACTGAACAAAGCAAGCTGTGGTTTAGCATAGACCCCTACTGTGTGATCATCCCGAAGGCAGCCGGTGGTCTAAACCGTCCTCAATACAGCTCTTATTGGACATTCGAGAGTCTCTGGGGGAAAGAGTTAAGCAGTGTTTAACCAGTAAGTATACTCGGTGTTTTCTATCTCCCTGAGACTTATTAGCACGCTGAGGATCGATTCACTAAGAATGAATAATACTTTGAATGACATCAGCTTCCGCCATCACCAAGTGGTTACTATGGTAATGGAGCAAGTTTTTTTTTTTTTTTTTTTTTTCAAAGCACAAAACAAGTACCGTGCTTGATATATTAGTCAACCAGGGAGGGGGAGAGCGGTCCCATATAAGCTGCAGCATTCATTCAGTGAATAGTCATTTAGATAGCATGCATGGTAGCAATTCTGCTATTTTTCTCCCCTGAATATCAAAACTCTGGCAGTTGTATTGAGAGTCTTGGCGAATTGACAAAAGTGTTAACACTTACACTTAGAGCCTCGGATTTTGTTTGCTTTTCCTTCCTCATTTCTTGGAGCCATATTTTGACCAGGTTCACAGGGCTTCTAGCTAAAATACCACAGTAAATGTTCTTTACCGGGGCTGTCCTCCACTTTCCACCAGAAATTCAGCAGCTTTCCATTCCCATCATTTAGAGATTACAGTGTTGTGCTGATAATTGTAGTGACATTTTATAGCTTATGATTATTACCTCTACATAGTTCCTTAAGATTTCAAAGGCACACAATTAAAGTGGTTTGCTTCCAATTAATTACTCTTAATTTCTTCTTAATTGCAGCTAAATAATACAAAGGACGAAAACACAAAAGCAAATGAGAAACTCTTAAGAGTACAGTGACCAATCTGTTCTCCTCTGGTGAGGGGTGGACTTGATTTCAATAATATAAAGGTCAGTCCTTGAGAAAGGAAGAATCAGATGAGGTTCCCCGGAACTGTCAGCCACACCAAGCCCCTGCAGTGGTTCCCAGTCAGGTATTTGGTCACAGCAATGAGAAAAGTAACTAAACATGGTAGTCATTTTTTTGTCAGGGCTGTGCAGACAAGGAGGCTGTGGGAGAAGATCAGCTGAACTGACCTGCTTTGAGTGCATGGCCAGGGTAGCCCGCTTGTGCCTGTGAATCACATTGGGGATCAATGTTATAATTCTCAGTGAGAAAGATAAACTCATTTTGCATGGTCTAGTTTCAGTGCTCAAAACTGGTTTCCTGACATGAATAATTTACAGATAGTTCCAAAAAGCAGGATCAAAACAACTGTAAAGTAAGCCTTTTTCTTCCTTTTCTACTCAAAATTGTTCACAGGGAGAAATCTGAGGCTACACCATCCACCCACACCAATCCCGAAGAGGCCCGACTCTCCCTCCCCGACAAGATGGTGTGCACAAGCTTTTGTAAGAATAGCTTTGACTCAACTTTAAATACTTCCCTGATTCCTTGTACTTCAACAACAGGCTTAGCAACTTGCGAAAACCTAGCTTAGGAAGCCAAGAACGCCAGATTGGAAGCAGTGTCCCGGTTCCTGCCTCACGGGGAAATCCTTCCTAACCTGGGCAATTTCTTCCCTAATTCTCACTTTATCTAGCCTTGATTGGTTCTGGGAGTGGCCTGGAGATGAGTGGAGTTGCAATGAGTGAGCCAAGCACCCTTGGCCCTCTGTCCTATGCACGATGTCACGTGCATGGTGTGCTTCCTTCCTGACAGAGCATACTCCAGGAAGCTCTATGTGCTCAGCAAACTGAATTTCCATGAGTAATCAAATGGGCATGCTGAGGAGTAATTTTGGAAGTTACATTTTGGGTTGCTGCTGAGTTCCAGGAGACTTTAAGATTTTAATAGAATGAGTACCAGCAAGCGGCTGCTCTTTGAATATATTCATAAGGCCAGGACATAATTCTATGAAAATTTGATGATTTTTCCCCTATCACTATAAAAATAATGTATGAATAAAATGGAGAATTTGAGAAATGGGGTAGAAAGTTTAAATTACCAAATTTTTAACGTGTAAGTTACATCCTTAAAGTGTAAGAAACAACCCTTATATATTGATGTACATACTGTAAAGAATTCATGTACAAATTTAGAGACTTGTTTATACTACCATCCTACCTTGTACCATGAAACTTTTCCTGTGTCTTTAAACATTAATCAAGAAAATAACATTGAAGTGTTTTATTACTGTTCTTAACTTGACTGCACTATATCCCCTGAAATCAAATTTACAAAAAAAGTCTTGTTTGATCTTTTTTGCTGTTTCCAAAATCTGTAAATGGATAAGGGGTTGTGGTGGTTTGAAAGTAAAATGTCCCCCATAGTCATGTGTTTGAATATTTAATCCCCTGTTGATAGCTTTGTTTGGGAAGGTTGTGGAACAATTTGGAGGGGGAAGCTGTGCTAGAGGACGTGTGTGTCACTGAGGGGCCAGCCGTGAGGTTTTAAAAGCCAGCCCTATCCATTTGTTCTTTCTACTTTCTTCCTGTTGATGTGAAGATGTGAGACAGGTTTCCTGTTTGGGCCTTCCATGTATTCCTCACCATAATGGATACTTACCCTCAAAATTGTAAACCAGAAATAAACACTTTCATTTCCTATACTGCTTCTGGTCAGCTACTTTATCTCAGCAATAATGAAATCACTGAGAAAGGGATTGCTATTCTTATACATAAAACTCCCTAGGGTAGGGCTGGAGAGATGGCTTAGAGATTAAGGCACAAGAATACCTGTTCGATCTCCAGGTCACACGTTTAGCCAGACACAAAAGTGATGCAAGCACACAGTGCCACACATGCCCACAAGGGGGTGCACATGTCTGGAGCTTGTTCACAGTGCCTGAGAAGCCCTGGCATGCCCATTCTCTCTGTACCTCTTCCTCTCTCTTTGTCTCCCTCTCTCTATCTCTGTTTCTCTCTCTCTCTCTCTCTCTCTCTTTCTCTCTCTCTCTCTAAAAAACTCCTTAGGATAAATTAGAAGTGTGGTTATTGAACTAAAAGACATAAAAATTTAAATACACTCAAATATATCATCAAATTGTTTTTCAAAAGGTCATCCAGACTCACACTCATGTGGAATGAAACTGCCCATGTCTTCTCTTTCACAGGGACAGACTGGTTTCACTAGTGTGCGCATATTTCAAGGATGCTGAAAGGAGATAATGACACATATAGTTATCTAATAGAAACTTAACATGTGGGCAAAGCAGGGTTCAGATACAATTAATTGAGCCAAACCTTTATGACATTAAAGAAGAATGAATTAATTTCAGCTAAGGCACTTCCTGGTAATTTAGGAAATGCATGTCTATGCAGAGTGAAGGAGAAGATAGGAGAATATTAAAGATAGAAAACCAAATCATATATAGTTGCCCTTTTTGGTCTTGGATTCAACCAACTGCAGATTGAAGGTGTTCTCCAAAACATCGTGTCTGTACTAAAAATTTTCTTTTTGATTATTCCCCAAACTATACATACAGTATGCAACCCATTTATACAATATTTCTACTGCATGGTGTATTAGGTAATGTAGGGTGATTTAAAGAACATGGCAGGACTTGTGTAAGATGTTTGCAATTCTTGCACCATTTTCTTTACAGAGTTTGCATGTCCACAGATTGCGTTTTCCTGGGGGTTCCTGGAAGAACATCCTCTGAATATTCCAAGGACAGAGCAATTTGAGAAAATAAGGTCCATAAAGTGTAACAGAGCAGGAAATAAAAACTTGACATTGACAACTTTAGGGATTGTGCCATGTCTGTGCCCAGCAGAGCCATTGCCATACCCTAAACTCCAATCCTTACTGCAGAGCGGAATTCCCCAGAACCCAACTCCACACAGGATTTCAGATTTTAGAGCCCATAAATAGGAGGGTTTCGTTCTGTGTATGAGGAGCAGGTGGAGAAAAACGAGAGAGGTCACTGTGTTCTCCCAGATGTTGATAGCCACTCAAGACAAAGGAAGGTGAGGAGAAACCTTGAGAGAATATCAGAAGAAAACATAGCAGCTTATGAGTGCATCTTGCAGAATGAAATGGAATCCACTGTACATTGAAAGAATAACAATGCACACCAGAGGAGACGTGTTTGAGGAATGCAAGCAGTACAATAGTTTAAGTGTACTCTGAATATAAATAAGAAAAAAAGTGCTGTCTTGTCATCTTATTTGATGTTATAGCAACATTTGGAAAGCCTCAACAATGATTCCTGGTTAAGGAAAAGCATTTTATAAAAGTAGGGACATAGGCAGTCCTTGCCTGATGAAGAGAAAACACATAAACCATACCTTTTGCATTGTCTTTGTAGAATTACAAGGTTGCACGGAGGGGACAAGCTCCAGTTTCGTGGTCACATCAGGGGTACTGACACAAGAAAGGAAGGAGGTGGTATGAAAAATTAGAATGGAGGGCTGGAGAGATGGCTTAGCGGTTAAGGCACCTGCCTGTGAAGCCTAAGAATGCTCATTCAATTCACCAGGTCCCACATTTAGCCAGAAGCAAAAGTGATGCAAGCACACAATGCTGCAAATGTCCACAAGGGGGTGCACACATCTGGAATTTGTTCACAGCAGCTGAGAGGCCGCTGGCCCACCCATTCTCTCTCCGTCTCTCTCAAATTAAAATAAAAGAAAAAGAAAAAGGAAACTTAGAATGGAGTAGACAGTTGTTATATGTAGATTTTATAACTCTATCCCTAAGCTCAGCATAGTTAAATGAAAAAAATGTAACTATATTAAATATAACCAAATGACTAGATACAATCCATGAAGAAATTAACATTATTTATATGCCCAGATGGAAATATTGTTTTTTTATTTATTAATTGAAAGAAAATATCAAATTCATAATTATACACCCAAAAAGAAAGGTTAAAATGCCATCATAAACTTTACGAGAAAGATAAAATATGTGGTAGTAGTAATATTAAAACTACACTTACCTACAAAGTACCAAGAGGAAAAAGGACAAAATTGTGAAGAAATGCTTGCAACTCATGTGAAAGAAAATTGCCCACTTTTCTGAAAATATAAAAAGCACAAATTTTGCTAACATTTGTTGATAATTTTTATACATATATAGTATATTTTGATAATCTTTCCCTCCTTTTATCTTCCTTCTTCCTTCTCTTTCTTCCTGGCTCCAGGAGATTAACCTCCAGGTGAATTCCCAAATCTCCATCAGCTGGGGACCTAGCATTCAGAACACCTAAGTTTATGGGGGACACCTGAATCCAACCACCACCTACTCTACATGGATTACATGAATTATAATGACATGCCATTCATTCATCCACTATTTGGGGGGCATTAGGACACGCATGCATCTTAATTCTTTCAGTTTGTCTCCTCTGTTCTGGCTATTCCACTGCACTGAATGTTCTCTGTCTCTCTTGGCACTATTCAAAGTCCCTCCTTTCCCTGCAGACCCCATCTCCTTTCTAAGGGCAGGAAAGGCATGTCTGTCTGGTCCCACAAGTTTTGTTTCATCACACTATTTCCCAACATTTGATCTCCTTCACACTGATGATAGTAAACCCTACTGGTTTATAAGATGCTTAAGTTCAAGGAGTATATTGCTTTAATTTTTATGCACACCCAGAGTTTATGCACACTACAGAGAGATAATACACCTTCTTGGTCTCTCTTTAAAGATAACTAGGAAGGTGATCAAAGGCACTCTCCTGTCAGCAGCTGCTCTGATGAGTTCTCAATAGACAGACAACATTAGAATTAAATAAAGAGGCAGAGATATCGCCCAGTGGTACTGACTTAGCTAGCATGTATGAGACCATAGGTTTGGTTTCTGGTGCTGTAAAAATCCCTTTCTTTGCCTTACCAACAGAGTAGAATCTACCATTTCCCCCTATTTGCTCCATTCAGGAAATTTGCAGTTATCCTCGCCACAAATTAAATTTAGCTAAGTTTTGGAGAGTGTTCCATTAAATTAAAATTTCACATATGTATAAATCTGACACAACACGGTTGCTCGCCTCACAGCTCTGGAGACCGAGGTCTCTTTGTGTTTGTTCTCTCTGTGGCTGTCACAGGACCATGATCTCACCTTACCTTCCCCTTGCTTTCCTCCAGGTGTGTCTGGGTACTCATCTCCTGTTGTCATAAGGGAACCAGTCCTGTTGGATCGGGGTACATTCATGTCCTCATACAGGTCACAGTCTCAGGTACCGGCGTCAGACGTCAGCGTGTGAATTTATGAGGTACACTAGCTCTTAACAATGGCCTCACTGCTCACTTGTGAGGGTTAGACTAGATAATCTCCAAAGATGGTTGATAGACCCTGAGTGCACCTACCATCGGTCATAATCAGGATTTAGTCATGTCAACCAAACATACTCAGAGCTGAGCTAGCCCTTGCTAGAATCCTTGTGGTTTCAGAACTCATTACCTCAAGAGAAAAAAACAAAATAACACATATTAAATTAGTGACATATAAATGGCCAGCTTTGTGATAGGTGTAAAAAACTTGTAATTCAGTCCCCAAAAGGGATCCACACTAAGGCAGGCAGCAAGGCATCTGAGCATCTCCTTGAAGGAAAGCGAGGATTTGGTCCCATGGGGAGATGAAGTGAGAATGGGAGGAAACGCATCGTCTTCCTGGTATAGAGGAAGGTTTGGCTGAACCCTCAGTCCTGCTCAAAGGTCCTGGAGTTTGGGAGTAAACAGTATGATACCGCAAGACTGAACAAATTAGATGTGCAGTTTACCGTGTTGTCACATATACTTTTCAGCATAGAAAACCAGACTGATTTTTTTTTTCACCCTGACTCGTCGAGGAGACCTGGTGCATGACAAAGTCGGTTATGTGGAAGCTGACTTGTACATGGTGCATGGCAAAGTCGGCTATGTGGAAGCTGACTTGTACATGGTACGTGACAAAGTCGGTTATGTGGAAGCTGACTTGTACCTGGTGCCTGGCAAAGTCTGCTATGTGGAAGCTGACTTGTACCTGGTGCGTGGCAAAGTCGGCTATGTGGAAGCTGACTTGTTTAGTTACAGACAGGACTGGTAGCAAGGTTTGTGCTTGGCTGTAACTGACCTGGTCATTACAATTTTTCTCAGTAGATAAATTGTGTTGTAAGATAATAATTTCTAGTCATGCATAGGGGTGCATACTTGTGATTTAGCACTTGGGAGACTGAGGTAGGAGGATAACAAGTTTGAAGCCAGCCTGGACAAGATAGTAATTTAGGGACAGCCTAGGCTACATAGTGAGATCCTGTCTCTAAACAGCAACAATAACACATTTCTAAGACATAGATATTATTTCTAAAATACAAATATACCATCGTAAATAAGGAAATGTGTCAGGATAATGGTCATATCTGTATATGGTTTTATTCCCTTTAGTTCTGATACACAAATCTATAAGGGCAGTGGACTAGTTGAATGTGACAAATGTCCCCAGAAACTCAGGAACAAAATTCTGATCATTGTCATATAGTTTCTGAGGGTGGGAATTAAAAAAAAAATTTTTGTATCATTTTATTTATTTTTGGAGAGAGACACAGAGAGACAGACAGACAGAGAGGGAGAGGGAGACAGATAGAGATGGGCGCGCCAGCAGTCTCTCAGCTGCTGAGAACGAAATCCAGATGTGTGCGCCCCCTTGTGGGCAAGTGCGGCATTGCACCCTTGGCATCTGGCTAAACGTGGGACCTGGAGACTGGAACCGCTAGAGATTAGAACCAGCTTTCTTAGGCTTAGCAGGCCATCTCTCCAGCCCTAAGGGTGGGAATTTTGAGGAGGCTGTAGACACTGCCCCGGCCATCATCCCAGGCTGCCAGCTGGAGTCTGTTCCTTGGCTATCCCTCTCAGGGCTCCTGGAAGGCCTGGGTTCCCCCACTGATTTGGTTAGAGATATGTTTCTTACCGCAGTTTTACCATGAGTTTCCATTACATACAGCAAGATGAACACTGGCTTTCCCCAGAACACAGAAAGGAAGAGTGGAAGAGAAGGATTAGGGGGAGAAAAAGGGGAAGGAGAGGATGAAGGAGGCAGATCACTACAGCTAACCATCGGAGGCACACAGCACAGTCACCTCTGTCACATCCTGAGTTTAGGAAGAAGCTCACACAATCAGCACACACTCACTGGGAGTGGCTGCAGAATGTTGTGTAGACTTGTCCCAGACATCCTGGAAGCTGGTGGCCACAGTGCTGTGGTTTTGTTTTATTTTATTTTATTTCTTTTTATTTTTGCCTCTGAAACTCTTAATACAACTTGATTGTCATCACGATGATGTGGAGAAGTGGGACCTGTGGGAAGTGATGACGACACAAGAGCTGCATTCTCAGAGGTGGGATGATGGAACGCCTCTCTAGTAGACTATACCCTTCCCTGCCCCTACCACTTACCTCCATTGTCAAAGAATGAAGCAAGAAGGCTCTGCTGGTGCCTTCAATATAGACTTCGCAGTCTTATGACTGCAAGAAATACAGTCCTGTTGCTTATAAACTACTTGGTCTCCTGATTAAGGAACAGAGCAGGACAGACTTCTGCTGTTTAAAATGTTAACTTCTGCCACTATAGCATTGCTATCTGTCCTTTATGTTAATGATGTAGGCTAGATTTCACTTGTCTCTTTGAGTTAGAAAAATTAGAGTTAAAATCATTGGAAGGCTATTTGTTATGTAAATATCTTCTGGTTAATCAATTTTAAGTGGAATATTTGGATTATCTGGAAGTCTGGCAACCAAAATTAGCTACTCTTATAAATCTGTGAAGGGAACTTCAGGTCTGGAACCCTCATGGAGAATGGGTTCATATCTATATGAGGATAAACAGTATGCATGGGGAAGAGCTCCATGCTAGCATCCCATGATAGCAGAGGCCAAGAAAGAACAGGTGAATAAAACACACATTGAAAGGACTTAGTTGCAAACGAACATGTCTACAGAAAACAAAGCAGAAAGAGCAGTTCTGATGATGTGGTGAAGATTACAGTTCTGAATTCTGATGACAGCCGTGGGGTTCAGTGCATCACTAGTGTCTGGGGGGTTCTGGTCATGGGCTGAACTTTATTTTCTGTTCTGATGATGGGTGGGGGTAGTGGTTCACTGTATCACTAGTGTCTGGGGGTTCTGGTCATGGGCTGAACTTTATTTTCTGTTCTGATGACGGGTGGGGGTAGTGGTTCACTGTATCACTAGTGTCTGGGGG
>PVKW010040613.1:0-18495 GCA_004027895.1 Orientallactaga bullata | reverse complement strand
CACAGAGCAAAACTACAGCCAAAAGGTCACACAGCACACTTCAGGAACTCCTGCTAGGCACATTTGCATATCTTTACAATGGAATCTCAAACCCACCATTAACACCTTAAGACCAGCCCCCAGTGACATTGCCTCTAGCAAGGTGATTGCAGATGCAAACTATAACTAATAAAACACTGAATATATTGGGGGACATATAGTCAAACTACCACAGCACCTGTTGGCTTATTTGGCCTGGCTGGTCAAATTTAAGGTTTGCAGTGTCCACTACTGAGTATCTCCACTGGTGATTTCTTTCTTTCCCATTAAACTGTATGCAGCCTAGCTTTTTCCAGCTTTCTGTCAGCTGAACTACATGGAGGAGGTTTTCAGCTCAGCTCCAGCAGGATTTCTCAGTGACGTTGCAGCCCAAGTATGTGGAGTCTTCAGCAATAGGGTCTCACCATCTATTCCTGGTGGGAAACCAAAAGCCTTGGCAATGGCCTGTAATGTTTTGGGGGTATCAGGCCAACAACTCACTGGAAGGTATCCCATCCCTGGCACTGAAAATTTTCTAGTAACAATCTATGACTTCTGAATGTTCCATTGTCCAAAAAGTAGACTTCCATATGACTTAATTATATCCTCTTAGATTTTGATTAGCCCTCCCTCCCCCACCTTTCCTTTACTTAATCTCTTCCCCTGACCTCACTTAGGCCTTTTCACCCCCATTAATTTATTTTTCTACTTACATATATACAATACCATCTTATTAAGTTCCCCCACCCTCCCTTTCTGTTCCCTTTACATCCCCTTTCTAGCTTACTGTACAGACCTCTTTTATTCCTTATTTTACGTGCTTTTAGAGAAATGTGACTGCTTAGCATGAAATACATAAGGAAACTTAACATGAAATATATCAGGAAAGAAAATGTCAGTGTGGTCAACCGAAGAGTCAGACAGAGGGCATTGCTTGAAGTTAAAAGGCTAAAGATGGGTCTAGATGGCCCAGGCTGAATACTGGAAGCTACTGCATACTGAAGGATCTCTAATGAGCTCAAGCCTGGGGCAGATACCTAGTGGTAAATGGGATGGGCCTGAAAGATGGTCCCTCTGGGAGGTCCAAGCCACAGAAAGATGTCATTGCTGCCAGCTATCTCTGGTACCCATCCAGATGCTGAGGAAGAGACAAAGAGGCCCCTGCTGTAGACTCAAGAAAGCCGTTTTTGCTTTTGCACACACCAGCTGAGTAGCTTTTTTTCTTTTGCGATGCTAGGCCTCAAGCTCAGACCTCACGCTTGTTAGATAAGCACTCTACCACAAAGCCATAGCCCCAGCCTGCTGAGTAGAAGTTTCAGTTGAAATTCTAGAGGTTGCATTGGAGTCAGCCCTTGAAGCATGGTTGCTGGAAAGGAGCAGAAAGTCCCTGCTGAAGAGCAGTAACAGTTGGCTGATCCCTTTCCTAGGCTTGCGGGGCCTTGGCCCACTGAGACTCACCAAGTTGTAAAGGCACAGTGTTCTCTTTAGGCAGGAAGCACTGACAGCAAGATTGATAAAGTAATCTAGTTGATCCATTCAAAGGACTCCTGATTTCGAGGTGACTCTGAACATGAGCCCAGCAACTCAGAGTCTTCCTTTTGTTCTGGCACGGGAACAAGTAGTAGTCACTCGCCTTACCAAAGCTGCCTCATCCACATCATGGCTTCTGGGAACTTGGAGGGTTTTCTCAGTCTACGTGCAAGCAGGGAAGGTTGGAGAGGTTTCAAGAGATATACAACTGCCCTACCTGGAGAGGGGGTGCAGGCCTTCTTAGCCTTCTTAGCTTTGTTACCATTCGTGCAAGTTTCTTTTCCCCTCCAGCCTCGTCTTCTCTGTCTGTACAACCATAAAGACAACAAGGATGGAATGGAATGGTGGTTTGGGTGTAAAATGTCCCCCATAGCCTCATGAGTTTGAATAATGAATCTCCAGTTGGTGGCATTGTTTGGAAAGGCCGTGGAACCTTTGGGAGGTGGAAGCTTGCTGGAGGAAGTGTGTTACTGGGACAAGCCTTGGAGTGTTATAGTCAGGTCCTGCTTGCTGATCTCTGTTCTCTCTCTGTCTTCCTCCTCCCTGCTGACATGAAGATGTGATGCCGGCTCACTGCTCATGCCGTGTCTTCCTTGCCATGACAGACTTCTCCTTGAAACTGTAGCCAGAAACAAACCCTTTCCTGTCATCAGCTGTTTCCGGTTGGGTGTTTTATCCAAGCAACGAGAAAGTAACTGCTTCACATGACTTAATGTGTGAAAGTTTTGCTGGCCCCTGACCTCAGTAAGCTACAATGATGCATTAGTGGGCTGGTGTTTTGTGTGTGCACATGCATGCACACACAAATGCTTCCCTGTATGTATTCTAAACCTTTCCTCAACACAGCCTGGTCTGGAAGGACCTTAGAGGCTGATTCTTACTTTTGCTGCTTTTGGAAAATGCCCTCCAAGTCACTTTAACTGCCTTCTCTTAGCATTCTAAACATATGTGATTGTTAGTATGGGGAACTGTGCATCTTATGTAGAACTCAGTATTTGCCACATTCATGACCCATTGACACAACAGGAGCCCTGTGCGTGAAAGGCTTGGGGGATGGAGACGGAGCTAGATAAGGATGCTCTCAGACCTGCCTTTGGGTCCTGTCTTCCTGGCTGGACCCAGTGCCTGACTGCTGGATGTCTGGAATACAGGGTTTGGAGTAGTTCAGTTACTTCTGGTTGGGTGTTTTATCCAAGCAATGAGAAAGTAACTGCTACACATGGCTTATCCGAGTATGGCTGGGGACTCTGTGTGGACTGAATTCTATCCTTTCATGCCTAAGCAGAAGTGCTGATCTGGACAATGACCATGTTCCAGTGTTCTCACTGCTGGGAGAAAACACCTGAGCTGAAGCAGCTCATGGGAGGAACAGATTTATTTCACCATGGCAGAGCACAGGCTAGGCATGTGGAAGGATGTGGTCTGAGTGAGCCAGCTCTAACCCCCCAGTGGGTTGGACCAGTAAACCTCAAGGTCCTCACCAGGGACACACCTCCTCCAGCAAGGCTCCGCGTCCCAAAGACCCAACAACTTTCTCAAATTGCCATCAGCTGGGGACCAACTATTCAAAACATGTAAATCTATGGGGGACATTTCATTCACACCACTATATCTTCTTACACCTGACGTGGAGGGACCAGGATGTGATGTAGAGAGCACCATGCTGCAGACTGTAGTACTCCTTAGAAGGCAGCAGGGGTGGGAGGCAAGATGTACACATTGAAAAAAACAACACAGAGAGATGGCTTAGCAGTTAAGGCGCTTGCCTGAGAAGCCTAAGGATCCATGTTCGAATCCCCAGGTCCCACATAGGCCAGACACACAAATGCAAGGTTGTGCATGTGCACAAGGTGGCATACGTGTCAAGTTCAATTGCAGTGGCTGGAGGGACTGGTGTACCAATTTCCTCTCTCTCTCTCTCTATTCTCACTCTCATATAAACAAAAGCCTGTCTAGCTCTTCTTTGCAGTGGAAGGCATCAGGAGAGTCTAGAAGAGAAGTGTTTGGAGGAAGTGTTTCAGGGAGACAAGAGAGGCTATACTTGGTGAGGTGGGTGCTCAGAGGTGAGGGTCAGAGTGGGAAAGGATGTTAAGGAGGCTGGCTGTGGCCCATGCGTGATGAGAGGAGGGGCAATAGGAAACTGGGTGTTCAGAGGGTAAAGGGGAAGCAGAAAATTTGAGGAGAGATTTGGAAAGAGCATTTGTATGATGTTGGTGAGTGAGGATGCGAAGGGGTCGAAAACAGGAAAAATGCACAAGCGCTTGCACGGGTTTCAGCCTTGAATGGTGCCTTGTGGACAATGGCAAAATGAAGAAGGGGAGCTGGATGCAGATTTTGGCACTTGGAATGCATGACCATGGGTACGTCTCTCGTTCTCTGGGTTCACTGACTGCCTTGTGAGAAGACTCCAAGCAAGTAGAGGAAAGGCGTGGGCAAGCTCAGTGCCACAAAGCAGCCAACTGTCATCTGTGGGCATCTCTATGCGAAGGTATTTGAGGCCAGGCCATGAAAGCAACCCCAAGAGTGCCTCTGGATTCTCCTCCGGTCTTTTGACTAAGCCAAATCAATGAAACTCTCTTCTGAAAAATCAATTTCCCTGGAAAATAAATTTGGGTTCTAACCAGAAAGTAGCATTTGGCAAGCCCTCACTGAGAAAGGCAGTGTTTGGAGAAGTTGGGAAAACAGCAAGTCATTGAGAAGAGTAAACACTGGGAAACGAGTGGCTTTTCAAGAGCTGTGACAGTTGCTCTGTTCCCATCCACTGGGGAGTTTGAGGCACAGGTTTGTTTTAAGGTCTTGCTGTCACTAACCAGTGGTCTGACCCAGCCTGCCTTGACAGGGGAGAAGAAAGGAAGATGACTCAGCTCAATTTCCTGTCCCTGTTCAGTGTGTCAACGACACTGGATATCAACAACTAGGCTGGGAGAAAAGGCCACTTGGTGGTCATACTTTGACAGTTACCCACAACTGGAGATGGCCTGAGCACAAGCTGAGTTTTTCTCTGTGATCATTTCACGGGTGCAGATATACAAGTGAGTTTCTCGTTGTCAACAAATATATCATTTGAATGTTGCTTTACTCTTGACTGAGCTGTTAGCTATCCAACATGACCCTGCAGACCAGACCAGGGGGTGGGGTGAGGAGGTGGGGGTGGGTAGGGGCTTCTCTGACACATTCCAGACAGATTCTGTAAAAACACACTGGTGGATTCAGTAGTTCTGCATAGGGCTTGTGATCCCGCAGTTCTAAGAAGCTCTGGGGTGGTGTGGATGGTGTTGTTTACAGATACATTTTTTTTTAAATTCTATTTATTTGTGATGGAGGGTGCGAATGAGTAAGCCAGAGCCTCCTGACACTGGAAAGGAATTCCTGGCACATGTGCCACTTTGCACGTCTGGCTTTACATGGGTATTAGGGAATCGAACCTGGGCCAGCAGGCTTTGCAAGCAAGTTCCTTTAACAACTGAGGCATCTCCCCAGCTCTACAGGCTAAAATTTTGGGTGGTGAAGCTGTGAAAGACCTTTGAAAAGTTAAATCCCAAATCCCCTAAGCAGTATTACAATCACCCCTAAAATTTAGTGAACTAGGATATGTCTTGTCTGTGTTTATTACATGTTGTGTGTGAAGTACTATTGTGTTCTAAGTGCTGCGTGGAATACAGAGACTGGAATTTCCCCTTAAATTCGTGTATTCATTTGGGACTCTCATGCCAAACACATGCTTTTAAAACTTAATTTTTTTTTTTTTTCGGTTTCTTGAGGTAGGGTCTCCCTCTAGCCCAGGCTGACCTGGAATTCACTCTATATTCTCAGGTTGGCCTTGAACTTAGTGATCCTCCTACCTCTGCCTCCCAAGTGCTGGGATTAAAGGTGTGTGCTACCATGCCCAGCTTAACATTATTGGGCTGGAAAAACTGTTCAGTGGTTAAGGTGCTTGCCTACAAAGCCTAAAAAACCACTGTTTGATTCCCCAGTACTCACATAAAGTCAGATGCACAAAGTGGTACTTGCATCTGGAGTTTGTTTGCAGCAGCTATAGGCCCTGGCATGCCCATTTTGTGTGTGTGTGTGTATGTCTTTTGCTCTTCTCTGCTTACAAATAAATAAATGAATAAATATTTAAAAAATAAAATAGAATAAGATTATTATTGGTGGTGGTGGTTGCCTTTAGGTCATTGTATGGGCAAGCTAGAGAGGCTAAGAATTCTCTGGAAAAGAGTTTGACTATTTTCCCTGAGACCCAAACATCACCAGGAGCAGTGGGGAGGGTGACAATAGTGAAACCCAAGGTTGATCATGATGTAAAGCACCTCTCACTTCACACCTAGAGTCAGTTCCTTCTCAGTAAGGTTCTGGGGCCGGAAGCTTGGTGGAATTCCTGGTTCATCTCTTGATTCTAAAGACCCATTGTCGCCAGGCGTGGTGGCACATGCTTTGAATCCCAGCACTCGGGAGGCAGAGGTAGGAGGATCACCATGAGTTCAAGGCCACCCTGAGACTGCTTAGTTAATTCCAGGTCACCCTGGGCCAGAGTGAGACCGTACCTCGAAAAACCCAAAAAAATAAAATAAAATAAATTAAAATAAAATAAAGGCTCATTGTCGTCCACTACAGTTATTTTCAAAACCTAAACCACTTTTAGTGATCAGGTATGTAACCGCAGGACATGAAAGTAGTCATTTTCCTAAAGTACCTGAAAAAGTCTGGTAATTATCTTTCCAAAGAAGTCTCATTTTCTCCTGTTTAGATTTTCTAACCTGGAAAGAAAAAAAAAAATGCATGCTTCTCAAATGAAAGGCCTGTGTTGTGTTTGCTGCACTGGCTGGCCATGGCTGTGGGTCGTCTGGGGATGGAAGACCCGCTCCTCCTCCTCCTGCTGCAGCATGGCCTGGCCTCTGAAGCAGCTGCCGCCACTGGAGGACGTGTTTACATTCATGGGTTCTGCTTTTTATGGCTGGGGGGGAGTGGAGCATGGGGTGGATTTTTAAAAAATATCTAAACAGTAACTGAAGTATTACTGTGATCTCGTCACTGAGCTCATGGAAAAACTCAAGTCATCCAATGCTAGTTTTATAGAGGTGGGGGGGCAGTGGGATGAGGACTGGTGAGATCATTTGCTTTGCCCAGAGCCCCTCCATCTCCCATATGGAGAGCTGGACTGGAAGGCATGCTTCCCAGCCTATTACTACAGGCTAGTCATTCCCTGGAAGTTGATACAGCTAGTTCTCCTGGTCTCCGCGGGAAGGGTTCTGGGATTAAGCCTGCACTTGACTCTCTGAGGGTTTCTCATATCCTACACCAAGCACCTCGAGACACAGCAGACGCTGTTCGGATCTGTCTTGTGTGCAGCACACTGTCTCTCTGTTAACGGCTTCCTCCTTCCAGGCTTCCCTCCTCCCTCCACAGCTGCACACTCTCCATCTTCGCCTCCTGTATGGACACTCTCTACCTCATCCCACCAGGTCATCTCACACCTCTTGCTCCACACATCCTCAGTGGAGAATGGCTCCCAGACATTAGCCTCCATCCTTACATGACCTCTCTCAAGCCCAGGGATCCAGCTGCCTGTGGATGAATGAATCACACGCACCCCAGACTCAGCAAATTACTCACCTCCCTGTCCTAAAACTGGCACCACCATCTACCAGGCTGCCGGAGCCAACACCACCTTTCCTGTCCCTTGACTCTTCTTTGTCCCCCAGTGTTTATATTAGGTGTGTGGTAGTTACTTTTCTCATTGCTGAGGTCAAACACCTGATTAGAAGCAGCTTCAGGAGGGAGATTGAATTGGGCTCACAGTTCAGGATATACTGGCTTGCTCTTTGTTTCCTCCAACCTATGACATAGCGCTCCGCTCCCCACATTCAGGACAGGTCTTCTCCTCCTCGGTGGATCCCCTCTGGAAACCCTCTCACAGACATGCCCAGATGTGTGTTTCACCAATACCCTAGGCATATCTGAATCCAATCAAGTTGGCCATCCAAGTTAAGTATCCTATGCAGCTCCCATGTCCTCCTGAGTATATAACCTCCTATATACTCACCTCCCTCCTCCATCTCCCCATCACAGTTCAAGCTGCCATACGATTCCCTCCTGGTTACCCCAGATCTTCCCACCTTGCCTTATCTGACCCGGTCGTCTCATAAGCCCACACCTGATACTGACCATGTCCCTTGCTTGCATGCCACCTGAAAGATTCTTAACTGGGGTCTGGACCCCCCCACCCACCCTCCTGTCTTGCTCTTTACCAGTCTAATGCTTCCATCCGCTGGAAAAGAATCCCTCAATTCATGTCTCATTTTGTCTGGCTAATCCTTTTCATCCTTCAGGCCTAACATCAGATGCCACCAGATTCTATCTGGGCGAGATGCCTCTTTAGGACTCCTGAGGCCCCAGTTACCTCTTTCCATGGTGCTTGTGTCACATGATCTTCCCGACAGAGCTTCTCCCCACCGCGGACAGTAGCGCCAGGTGTGTGATGGGTGCACACACAGGTCTTGAGGTGAGTCCCCTACCTCCCTACCATGGAACTGTTTGCTTCTTTTCTTTGAGCTCCTTCAGGGCAGGGTTCCTGCCTCCTCTATCTCTTCGTGCCATCTCTCTAGTACATGAGATTGCCAAGGTGTTTATTGAAAGATGGAAGATTCATGAGTGCCAAGATGTGAACCCCACCCTTCTCCAGGTTTCCAAGAGTACCTGGAACCTCAAAAGACATTGCCCTACATTTGGGGATGGTGAGCGGCGTGTGTGTGGCGGGGGGAGGGGGGGACTGTGGCGCGGTTGATGTGTCTTGTGTCTGGAGCTCAGAGGCCAGTCTGAGGGGTCAAAGTTCGTGGAGATCAGCTGAGCTCCATAGACGACCATCGCAGTGCCTTGCAACCAGATCTCAGGACTCTTCTGGGCATCTCTGGGGCTTGCAGTACCTGGTCAGGGATAACTGTTCCCTCACTCCCATTGTCCCCTGGAAGAAGCCCAAGGAGATCGTCTCAGCACCCGCACTCTGTGCCCGGGGACCCAGTGGCGAGGGCGAGGGTGAGGGCGCGAAGGTATTGGGTGAGCTGGGCCGGGCGCGCGGGAGGGCGCGGGCGCGGAGGGAGCGCTGGCCGGCGGGCTGGGAGGCGCCAGGCAGCCCGGCTCCCCGCCCCGCGTCCCCGCCCCTGTGGCCGGCCGCTCCCTCCCTCCCTCCCTGCCTCCCTCCCGCTCGCCCCTACTTAACCTGGGGCGCGCAGCCCGGGCTCTCTCACTTCCCCGCGCGTCCTTCCGTCGTGGGTCGGTGCGCGTCCTGCAGCTCCATGGCTCTCCTCGTGCGCCTGCTGAGTCTCGTTCTGGCGCTGGCCCTGGGTCCCACCGCGACCCTCGCCGGCCCCTCCAAGTCACCCTACCAGCTGGTGCTGCAGCACAGCCGCCTCCGGGGCCGCCAACACGGGTAAGCCTTAGCCTTCCCATGCGTGGCAGGGAGGGAGAGCCTAAGGACAGGTCGCTGGGGGACATGGTAATGTACCTGGGCGCATCGGGGACAAACCCTGGAAAAAGAAAAGAATAAAAAAGCAGGCAGCGACCAGCCCTGCAGGCGGTGAAGGGAGGGAAGGCTGCGTTTGATGCTTTGTGGAGGAACTGAAAGGTGACTCCAGAGTCAAACCAAGAGGGGAAGACACACTGGGCTTTCAGCCTCTCCTCCTCCCAACCCTAGGTGGAAGCAGGCGTTGACAGCCCCCTGCCCAGAGTCAACTTGGGAAGGTGCCCCAGGCAAACAGGAAGCCCAGCCAGCGATGCTCAATTCCAATCCAAGCCAGGCCCTTATCCAGTAACTCTAGTCTTGAGTCTGTGGCCAAACCAGGTGGCAAAAAGAGATTCTAGGTGCCTGGGCTCCTGTGCACCCAGCCATGCTCTGCACTCACCACTCGGAACCAAATAGTGCCCTCCGAGTGAAACAAGGGCAATGTGGCACACCCCCCCCCCCACACACACAAAGATCAGATCAGAGCATTCAGCTGTACCTTATACACAGATCGGAAGATCGAGTATCCAGAGAACACAAGCCTTTCCCAAGGCCCTGCAGTAAGCACGGAGCCAGGGTTGGATTCGCCATAGAGCAGAGCCTAATTTTGTCAAGACACCGAAGACGGGTAGGCTTTAGGAGGCAAACCCAGGCAGAGAGAATGCCCTAGTAAAGAGCCTGGCACAGACCCAGATAGAAGTGAACCATATTTCTGCACACAGAACCAGGCAGCTTTTGGAGAGATGGGTCAATTGGTAAAGCACTTGCTGGGCAAGTATGAGGACCTGAGTTTGGATCCCCAGAAGCCATGGAAAGCTGAGCACTGCAACATGTGTCTATAACTCCAGTGAGGCGGGAGGTGTAGACAAGAGAATCCATTGAAGCTCATGAGCCAGCTAGCCTGGTATACATAGCAGTGAAAAGTGAAGAGACCCTGTCTCAGACAAAGTGGAAGGGGAGGTACGGATACCCAAGGTTGTCCTCTAACACACACGCACACACACAGTCAGAATCAGGCCCATACCCCTTTCCTATGTAGTTGGGCTTTGCTACAGCGTGCAGTGCACCAACTTCTTTTTCACAAGTACATAAAACTATATAGGAGAGTCCAGTAGTGACTTTAGGAGAAGCCTGGATGCCACTGGGTTCTGGTATTAGCACACCAGACATCTCCAGCCCTCCAACGGACTGGCAGATCTGTAGTCCAATCAAAACTCCTTGTCAGTAGTGCGAGTGGATTCTTAGGTCCCCTGACAGAGCCTTGCCCCGCCCCCCCCACACATGGATGGGCTCTGGGCATGGGTACAGTCTGTGGCTTTTAGGATCAGAAGTTAACCTTTGGTCCCCCCTGCATGTCGCATTCAGGTCTCATTTGACTTGTCAGGTGCTGTTTTAGGGGAGATAGCTGAGGGGTCCAGTCAAGCCACCCTGCGGAATAGAAGCAAGCCAGGTCTTGACAACCTGAGCTTCAGAAAACACAGCCTTCTGAAAGGAGGGAGTCACTGGTGGAGTCCCAGGGTAAATCACCTTTGACTTAGGACTTGTGCCTGAGCGGCTGAGAGGACTGATCAGAAAGATGAGGGGATGTGAGATCTCAGAGTGAAACTGTGTTGAGGGCCTCTTATATTACCCAGTTCACCTTTCATGCTTCTACCTGTCGTGACTGTTATATTTGGGTGCAGTAAACCACCCCGGTGCCTCTGGTCCTCCTCCCTCCTCACCACTAAGTCAGTAGGTCCCTTCAGCTCACTGTACAATACTGTCACCTAGAAGGCCAACTGTACGCAGCCACAGTGAAAAGGGTCCCCAAAGGTAAAGCACAGAACCTATCTTTTATTAATTAATTAATTAATTTGCAAGCAGAGAGAGAGATAGAAAAACAGACAGAGAATGGGCATGCCAGAGCCTCCAGCCACTGCAAACGAACTCCAGACACATGTGCCCCTTGTGCATCTGGCTTACATGGGTCGTGGGGAATCAAAACTGGGTCCTTTGGCTTCACAGGCAAACACCTTAACCACTAAGCAATCTCTCCAGCCCCTATCTTTTACTTTTGTAGTTTTTATTTATTTGCATATGTCTGTGGGCATGCCAGGGTCTCTTGCTGCTGCAAATGAATGCCCATTGGGTTTTTTTTTTTTTTGAGGTAGGGTCTCACTCTGGTCCAGGCTGACCTGGAATTAACTATGTAGTCTCAGGGTGGCCTCCAACTCTCGGCAATCCTCCTACCTCTGCCTCCCGAGTGCTGGGATTAAAGGCGTGCGCCACCACGCCCATTGGGTTTTATATGGAGGGTTGGGGAATTGAAACCAGGCCAGCTGGTTTTGCAGTCTAGCCCCTTTAACCACGGAGCCATTCTCCCAACCCCAGAATCTATCTTTGTAACACATCCCCACCCTTTCAGAGCCCCAAAAGGCCATTGGCCATGGGGGTAATAGGATTTTTTCTTTAATACAGATACTCTTTGGGATGTGTGACAGCCTCCCTGTCATCCCCTGCACTTGTTGCCTGATTTCTCGCATGCAGGTGGAGAAGCCTGTAGTGATCGGATTGGCAGAATGATCAAGAAATCACGTGTACAGGCCATGTACAAGTGGTGCACACTTATAATCCCAGCTTTACCCCTGAGGCTGAGGCAGGAGGATAGCAAGTTTGAGATTACTCTGGGTCATTTAGTGAGACACCATCTCAAAATCAAAATTAAAAATCGAGGGGCTGGGGAGATGGCTCAGCAGATAAAGGTGCTCGCTTGCAAAGCCTGCCATTCCCTGGCTCAGCTCCCCATTACTCACCTAAAGCCAGATGCACAAGGTGGCTCATGCATTTGGAGTTCCTTTGCAGTGGCTAGAGGCCCTAGTGCACCCATTATCTCTCTTTCTCTCAAAATTTAATAAATAAATCATTTTTAAAAAATCATTTTTTTAAAAAAAAAGGTATGTAGCTCAGTGGTAGAGTGCTTACATGTCATGGGTGAGGTTTATTCCCAAGCACCAGCATGGGGGGGGGGGGAGGAACCTGTCCCCCAGTGAAATCCAGGGCACAGGCACATAGGCTTGGCAACTTGGGTGCAGGCACAGCTGCATTCACTGCTGTGATCTAACTGTGCCTGAAAAGCTACTGGACTGCCTAGCTTACACGCATGGGTGTGGCATTGTGCAAGTGAATAACCTTATGCAGTTCCAACCCTTTATTCAACGTGAGAGTCGATGAAAGTGGACGGCAAACAACTAGCTGCTTCCAGGGAAAGTGGCACGCTCACTGGGTCGGTGAGCAAAACCATCGCTGAGCAGGGCTTCACCATGTAGCCCCACTACTTCCACATGCATCTTCCTCACCACCCAGGGACAGCTGTGATGAGGTCCCACTGTCTGGATGGTGAGGCTGTTGCTTTGTGAGGTAGAGTAACTTTCTGCAGACAGGGAAGCTGGGGGGAAGGGTTAGGGAACCACCATGTGGCCCTTTGGCTCCCAACTGCATCTGTGCTTCTATTCTACTAACAGAGAAGTAAAAATGCAGCCGCACTTCTAAACAGCAACAACCAAGTGCTGGACTGAACTTCCTGAAGCCCTGGACTTTCAGCTCCAAGTTGAACAGCAACCCTGCCATACTTGAGGCAAAAGGCCCAGAAATGGCTTGTTCATTTTGATTACATTTCAGCCTAGATTTCCTGTGTACAAATTCAGCCACACCCCCAGTGAGCGAGGGAGCATCACGGAGGAGGTCGGGCGCAGCCTCTGCTCCTGTCACAGAGAGCAGCAGGCAGGGAACCACACTCCACAGAGGAATGTAGGAGCCACATCCACACAGACTCACTGAAGGTTCGCCAAACGCCTACGGAAAGTTGCAGGGAATTCATCGACAGTGATGATTTCCTGTTGGTCAGATGGAAGAACTTCTGGGATCGTGTAGTAATAAATGACTCTGGGCTGGAGCGTGGCCTGTGGAAGTTCTTCAGGGGTTACTTAAGGACTAGGACACTGGTGTTTCTCTGGCAGCAAAAAGAGAAGCCAGGTGTTTAGAAACCTGCAAGGGCCGTGTATACCTGGTAAGACCAGCTGGGACTAGGGTGGCCTGCACCCTGGTCTTCTGCTGGCTGTGATTCTTGGGTCATCTTAACCCTTCTTGCCCTCATCAGTTTTCTTTTTCTTTTCTTTTCTTTTTTTTTTTTTTTTTTTGATAGGAGGAAATAATTTATTTTAGCTTGTAGTCTTAAGGGGAAATTCATCATGGCAAGGAAAGAAGGGCAGAGCAGAGGCTGGGCATCATGTCTTCCCACAGCAGGTGAAACAGCAGCAAGAGTGACCTGATCGGGCTGGAGAGATGGCTTAGCAGTTAAGGCGCTTTCCTGCAAAGCCAAAGGACCCAGGTTCGATTCCCTAGGACCCACGCTAGCCAGATGCACAAGGTGGCACATGCATCTAGAGTTCATTTGCAGGGGCTGGAGGCCCTGGTGCACCCATTCTCTCTCTCTCTCTCTGCCTCTCTCTCTCTCTCCCTCCCTCCCTCTTTCTCTGTCAAATAAAGTGGCACATGCATCTGGAGTTCATTTGCAGCGGCTGGAGGCCCTGGCATGCCCATTCTCTCTCTCTCTCTAATAAATAAAAACAAATTATTTAATTTAAAAAGAGAAGAGGAAAGGGAGAGTTAACCAGGGTGTCCAGAGCTCTCAGCATCCACGGAGGTTCAGCAGTCTCAAAGACTGACTCTGAGGTGTAACACCAGTACTGGGTGGTGGCCCAGGGTTCTGGAATGAAGCCTCATCAGTTTTCTAATACTCACACCTGTCCACTCACCTTTGTCCACAACAACAACACTGGGGCAGAAGTGCTGGTCATATAGAAAAGCCATAGGGTAGAGAAATAAAGGGTTTGAAGGAACTTGCACCTAGTCACCTGTCTCAGAAGACTACCTGACTAAGTTTCAGCTGCCCAAATGATGGAATGGCAGATGTAGCGCTCACTGCAAAATAGGTACCTTCTCCCCAAATACTGTGTACATGAAAGGATTGTGGTTTGTTTGCTTGTTGAGTGAGGGTCTCTAGCCTAGGTTGGCCTCAAACGTGTAGCAATCCTTCTGCCTCAACCTTGCATTTTTTTGAGAGAGATACACAGAGAAAGACAGAGTCTGAGGGAGAGGAAGACAGATAGAAAATGGGTGCTCCAGCAGCCTCTCAGCTGCTGTGAATGAAATCCAGGTGCATGCGCCCCCTTGTGGGCAAGTGTGGCATTGAGCCCTTGCGTTACTTTTGCATCTGGCTAAACGTGGGACCTGGAGATTGGAACCTGGGTTCTTAGGCTTAGCAGGCAGGTGCCTTAACCGCTAAGCCATCTCTCCAGCCCCTCAATCTTGCATTTTTAAAGTAGCAGGGACAGATATTGAAGACACTGCCTGCCCATAGGTAACGTGAAGTTCTGAGAGCATGGGGGGGGGGCTTGTGAATGATTCTTTCCTTCCCTGACTTATGATTTAGTCTGATAACTGCCTGCTTCTTGCTCAGGACCCTCCCAATTATGCCCAGGCAGCCACAGTAGCCTCCTCACCCAGTGGCTTCGAAGAAAAGGTCCCACCATCACCTGGCCTGAGTACCATTCTGCTTGCTCAATAGAATAAAATATACCAAAACAAATTCTCTGGCTCCAGAAAAGACTTCTTGGCAGAACCCCTGGACATGTGCCCTGTTTTTCCAGTTATTGAGGATTAACTTATTTTAGCTAGATTTTTCTAGGCCAGTATTTTTAATAAATTCATTCCAAGTTGTCTCCATCCAGAACTAGAACACTTGTAATTGAGGTTCTTTTTTGTAAAAAAAATATTTTTTTTCTATTTATTTATTTATAAGCAGAGAGAGAGATAGAGAGAGAAGAGAGACAGAGAGAATGGACGAACCAGGGCCTCCAGCCACTCCAAACGAACTCCAGATGCATGAGCCACTTTGTGAATCTGGCTTTATGTGGGTACTGGGGAATCGAACTCAGGTCTTTAGGTTTTGCAGGCAAGTGCCTTAACCACTAAGCCATCTCTCCAGCCACTAAGCCATCTCTCTCTTTTTTAAATTATTTTATTTATTTGAGAAAGACAGAGAAAGAGATATAGACAGAGAGAGACAGCAAGAATTCATGCGCCAGCGGCCTCTTAGCCATTGTGAACGAACTGCAAACATGTGCACCCCTTGTGGGCAAATGCGGCATTGCGCCCTTGTGTCACTTTTTGTGTCTGGCTAAACGTGGGACCTGGAGATTGGAACCTGTGTTCTTAGGCTTAGCAGGCAGGTGCCTTAACCACTAAGCCATCTCTCCAGCCCCCAAGGTTTTTTTTTTTTTTTTTTTTTTTTGAGGGGAGTTGGAGAGAGGAGACATCCATGCCACCTCAGTGTCTCTTCATACTCCACATGGAACAAGCGGTGTATCTCAGGTCAGCTCATGGAGGCAGAGTCCACCTGGGATGGCAGAGGAAGCTTTCTGGAGGAATCAGGGAGCTGGGCTCTAGTAATGGACCATGGAGAGTTGGGGGGGGGGGGGAGGAACACTCCATCATTCCTGAGCAGCTGGTCTTGCTCTCTATTTTAGAAGGTGGATACTCCTGATGGGCTGCTCGGGGAGGCAGGCAGCTGGTCTAAACATGCCAAGCGTGTCTGTGGAGTTAGCTGAGAAGTACTGAGGGCCTTTCCCTCTTGACCACATAATCTGTGATACCAAGTCTGGGCTCCATGTGGAGGATAGGTGTAAATCTCCTTTAACAGATACACAATTTCATCTTAGATTTCTCAATCTGTAACATTGCAACCTAAGATTCTACAATGCTTTGATTGACATTTAACCGTTGCCCATGACAACAGTTTGTAAGACAGATTTGAAGAATTCCTTATTTGAGGGGACACTGTTATGGGGAGGGATGGGAATCTACGTAGATAGTGCCAAAACTTACCCTAAACCACCAAAATGTCTGCCTCTCCTCTTCCCTAGACAGTTCTGATAACCCAAGAAGGCCAATATGATGGGATAGATGGCTTACTGACCATCACTAATGTTGTTTTCTTTCCAGCCCCAATGTGTGTGCTGTGCAGAAGGTCATTGGCACCAACAAGAAGTACTTCACCAACTGCAAACAGTGGTACCAGAGGAAAATCTGTGGCAAATCAACGTGAGTATCTGTGGTCACCAAGGACGCCACACTGTGTGCATGCTGGCTGTAGCTCCCCACAGGTTGACCAGCTTGGAAAAGGTCAGGCTGCTTAAGGAGCCATGAAGATGTGTGGATAAACATGTCAGGGAATGCGTGCTGGGAGAGGCATTTTAGGAAGCTGACAGACTTTGTTTTACTTGGACATGTGTATTGGGGCTGAATTGAGATTGCATGAAGTATAAAACTCTCCCTGTGTGTGTGTGTGTGTGTGTGTGTGTGTGTGTGTGTGTGTAATATTCAAAGGAGAAGCTACCAGCATGTGCCCTGGGAAAGAAAAGTTTTTGGTAGGTGTGGTGACACATGCCTTTAATCCCAGCACTCGTGAGGCAGAGGTAGGAGGATTTCTGTGAGTTCGCGGCCACCCTGAGACTACATAGTAAATTCCAGGTCAGCCTAGGCTAGAGTGAGACCCTACCTCAAAAAACAACAACAAAAAGAAGGAGGAGGAGGAGGAAGAGGAGAAAAGGTATGGGTGAACTTAGCCCAAAGAAAAGACATCATAGCAGATGAACACATAGACTCAGACTCTTAACTCAGACCCTGGCTCTGCCATTTGCTTGGTCAGGATTCATCTTTGGAATCCTCCATTGCCTTATCTACAAAATAAAAAAAGCAAAAGGACCTGCCATATGGTGTTGTTATAAAATTTGAATGAAATAATAATATACCAGAGAATGAATATGGTGCCTGGCACATGGTAACTGCTCAGTACATGCTAGCTGCTATTATCATCCTGGAATCTGCACGTCCAGACCGCGTTTATAGAAGGAAGGGCACTCACAGCGTGTGGAGCAGTGTGCTCCCAGAAGGGCTTGTTGGTGCCTCTCTAGGGATGGGGGAGGTGGTCTTCACATTCAGTGCCCTACTACTGCTTGGGGGAAATAGTTGTGTGCTTGTTCTAAACAATTCTGGGAAAGCTAATCTGTTCTGGCACAGTCAACTGGCTCTCTCCTGCAGACTGGAGGATGTGCCCTACAAAACCTCCTGAGCCACCTGCGGGACCCTTCCCGGCCTTTTTTCTACAACATTCGGGGAGTAAAAGACTTGAAGCCACTATCTTGACCTTCTTCCAATGTTGGTGTCTTTTAAATTTATTGCTTGTGATGTTGCTTTCTTTTCAAGCTTAACCAATGGAAAGAAGGGAAGATACTCTTTTAAAATTATTGTATTAGGGCTGGAGAGATGGCTTAGCGATTAAGGCACCTGCCTCCTAAGCCTAAGAATGCTGGTTCCAATCTCCAGAGGTTCCAATCTCCAGGTCCCACATTTAGCCAGATGCAGTGACGCAAGGGCACAATGCCACACGTGACCACAAGGGGGCGCACGCATCTGGATTTCATTCGCAGTGGCTGAGAGGCTGCTGGAGTACCCATCTCTGTCTTCCTCTCCCTCTCTCTCTCTCTCTTTGTGTCTCTCTCCAAAAAAACAATTATTGTGTGTGTGTGTGTGTGTGTGTGAGAGAGAGAGAGAGAGAGAGAGAGAGAGAGAACATGCATGCAAGCCAGGCCAACACAGCACTGGCTTATTGGCTCTTGTTGCCCACATCTTTCTCTATGTATTGCCAGGATGAGGCACAGGCCACAGAGATGTGTATTGACAAGACGTTCCTGGTGATCAAGTTCTCCCCTGGGCTCACATTTTGTTTTGAAAGGATGGTGAGGTGATAGGGAAGCATCACACCTCAGGGAGGGAAGAGGGGTCCCTGGCTTCAGGAAGAGGACAGTGCATCGGGTTGTGAGGAGGGTGATGAGGTTTACAATGGAGTGAGGCAGGGCCCAATGCCAGTCTAAGCTGCTGCTGACCTGGTCTCACAAAACCGAGAAAAAGATGCTCACATGCACCTCTTCCTTCCCTCCCTCCCTCCCTCCCTCCCTCTCTTCCCTCTTTCTGTCCTTCTTTCCTTCCTTCCTTCCTTCCTTGCTTGCTTCCTTCCTTTCTTCCTCCTTCCTTTCTTTGTGCTTATGAAATATTGTATGTGTATGTGTGGTGTGTGCATCTGTGGTATGTGTATGTGTACTGTGTGTCTGTATGTTTTGTGTGTGTTTGTGTGCTGTGTGTATGTGTGGTGTATGTATGTGTGGTGTGTGTATGTGTGGTGTATATGTGGTGTATGTATGGTGTGGTATGTGTGGTGTGGTATATGTGGTGTGTGTATGTGTGGTGTATGTGTGGTGTATATATGTGTGGTGTTTGTATGTGTTGTGTATATGTGGTGTGTGTATGTGTGGTGTATATGTGGTGTATGTATGGTGTGGTATGTGTGGTGT